>PVKV010043501.1:0-10021 GCA_004027835.1 Alouatta palliata | reverse complement strand
GAATGGAATGGGGAATGGAATGGAATGGAACGGGGAATGGAATGTGGAATGGAATGGGCAATGGAATGGGGAATTTAATGGGATAGAGTGTGGAATGGATTGGGGAATTGAATGAAATGGAATGGGGAATGGAATGGAGAATGGAATTAGGAATGGAGTCGAAGGAAATGGCGAATGGAATAGGGAATGGAATGGAATGGAAAGTGAAATGGAATGGGGAATGGAATGGAATGGAAAGGGGAATTGAAAGGGGAATGAAATGGGAAATGGAATGGAATGGAGCGGGGAGTGCAATGAGGAATGGAATGGAATGCTTCACTTAGTTTAATGGAGAATGGAATGGAATGAAACGGGGAATGGAAAGGGTAATGGAATGGAATGAAACGGGGAAAGGAATGGTTAATGGAATGTAATTGAACAGGGAATGGAAAGGTTAATGGAATGAAATGGAATGGGGAATGTTATGGGAATAGGATGGAATGCAATGGGGAATGTTATGGGTTATGGAATGGGGAATGGAATGGAAAGTAATGGGGAATGGAATGTGAACTGGAAAGCGGTACGGAATTGGATAAATTGAGGAATTGAACGTTGAATGGAATGGGGAAAGCAATGGAATGGAACGGGAACGGAAAGCGGAATGGAATGGTGAATGGAATGGAATGGAATGCGGAATGGAATTTAATGGAAAGGGAAATATACTGGAAAATGGAATGGAATGGAGCAGAAAATGGAACAGGGAGTGGAATGGGGAATGGAATGGAATGCAATGGTTAATTTAACGGAGAATGGAATGGAAGGAAACGGGGAATGGAAAGAAGAATGTAATGGAATGGAACGGGGAGTGGAATGCGGAAGGGAATGTAATGGAATGGGGAATGGAAAGGTTAAATGAATGAAATCGAATGGGGAATGTTATGATGAATGGAATGCAATGGAATGGGGAATGGAATGGGGAATGGAATGGAATGGAATGGGGAATGGAACGGGGGAAGGTAGGGGAATGGAATGGAATAGAATGAGGAATTGTATATGGAATGGAATGGGGAATGCAATGGAATGGAATAGGGAATGGAATGGGGAACTGTATGGGGAATGGAATGAAATGGAATTGGGAATGGAAGGGGCAATGGAAAGTTGAATGTAATGGGATGGAATGGGCAATAGAATGGAGAATGGAATTTGAAAGAATGTGGAATGGAATGGGGAATAGAATGAAATGGAATGGAGAATGGAATTGGGAATGAAATGGAATGGAATGCGGAATGCAATGGGGAATGGAATGGAATGGAACGAAGAATGGAATGGGGAATGCAATGGGGAATTGAATGGGTAATGGAATGAAATGGAGTTGGGAATGGAATGGTGAATGCAATGTTGAATGTAATGGAATGGAATAGCTAATGGTATGGGGAATGGAATGGGATAGAATGTGGAATGGAGTGCAGAATGTAATGAAATGGAATTGGAAATGGAAGGGTGAGTGGAATGTTGAAAATAATGTAATGGAATCGGAAATGGAATGGGGAACGGAATGGGATAGAATGAGGAATGGAATGGGGAATTGAACTAAACTGAATGAGGAATGGAAGGGAGAATGGAATTGTTAATGGAATGGAATGGAATGGGGAATGAAATGGGGAATGGAATGGAATAGAAAGGGAAATTTAATGTTGAATGGAATGGAATGTGGAATTGAATGGGGAATTTAATTTGTAATGGAATGAAATGGAATTTTGAATGGAAGGGGGAGTGGAATTTTGAGTATAATGGAATTGAATGCGCAATGTTTTGGGGAATGGAATGGGATAGAATGTGGAATGGAATGGGGATGTAATAAAATGGAATTGGGAATGAAATGGGTAATGGAAAGTTGAATGTAATGGAATGGAATGGGCAATGGAATGGGGAATTTAATGGGATAGAGTGTGGAATGGATTGGGGAATTGAATGAAATGGAATGGGGAATGGAATGGAGAATGGAATTAGGAATGGAGTGGAAGGAAATGGCGAATGGAATAGGGAATGGAATGGAATGGAAAGTGAAATGGAATGGGGAATGGAATGGAATGGAAAGGGAATTGAAAGGGGAATGAAATGGGAAATGGAATGGAATGGAATGGGGAGTGCAATGGGGAATGGAATGGAATGCATCGTTTAGTTTAATGGAGAATAGAATGGAATGAAATGGGGAATGGAAAGGGTAATAGAATGGAATGAAACGGGGAAAGGAATGGTTAATGGAATGTAATTGAACAGGGAATGGAAAGGTTAATGGAATGAAATGGAATGGGGAATGTTATGGGGAATGGGATGGAATGGAATGGGGAATGTTATGGGTTATGGAATGGGGAATGGAATGGAAAGTAATGGGGAATGGAATGTGAACTGGAATGCGGTATGGAATGGGATAAATTGGGGAATTGAATGGGGATTGGAATGGGGAAAGGAATGGAATGGAACAGGGAACGGAAAGCGGAATGGAATGGGGAATGGAATGGAATGCGGAATGGTATGTGGAATGGGATGGGGAATTGCATGGGGAATTGAATGGTTAATGGAATGAAATGGAATTGGGAACGGAAGGGAGAATGAAAAGTTGAATGTAATGGAATGGAATGGGGAATGGAATGGGACAGACTGTATTATGGAATGTGGAATTGAATGAAATGGATTGGGGAATGGAATGGAGAATGGAATTGGGAATGGAATGGAATTGAATGGGGAATGGAATGTGGAATGGAACGGAATGGAAAGGGAAATGGAATGGGAAATGGAATGGAATGGAACGAGGAATGGAATGGAGAGTGGAATGGGTAATGGAATGGAATGCAATGGTTAGTTTAATGGAGAATGGAATGAAATGAAACGGGGAAGGCAAAGAGGAATATAATGTAATGGAACAGGGAGAGGAAAGGTTAATGGAATGAAATGCAACAGGGAATGTTATCAGAATGGAATGGAATGGGGAATGGAATAGGGAATGGATTGGAATGAAATTGGGAATGGAATGGAATGGGGCATGGAATGGAATGGAAGGTGGAATGGAATAGGGAATTGAATGGGGAATGTAATGGAATGGAATGCAGAATTGTATATGTAATGGAATGGGGAATGGAATGGAATGGAATGGGGAAATTAGTAGGGAATATAATTTGGAATGGAATGGAATAGAATGCATAATTGTATATGGAATGGAAAGGGGAATGTAATAGAATGGAAAGGGGAATGGAATGGTGAATGGAATGGAATGGAATTGGAAATGGAAGGGGGAAAGGAATGTTGAAATAATGGAATGGAATGGGCAATGGAATGAGGAACGGAATGGGATAGAATGTGGAATGGAATGGGGAATGCAATGAAATGTAATGGGGAATGGAATGGAGAATGGAATTGGGAATGGAATGGAATGGAATGGGGAATGGAATGGGGAAAGGAATCTGGAATGGAATGAAATGGAATGTGGAATTGTAAATGGAATGGAATGGGGAATGGAATGGAATGGAACGGGGAATGGAATGTGGAATGGAATGGGGAATGGAATGGAGAATGTAATGAAATGGATTAGGGAATGGAAAGGGGAATGTAATGGGATGGACTGGGGAATGGAATAGGCAATGTAATGGAATGGAATGCAGAATTGTATATGGAATGGATTGAGGAATGGAATGGAATGGAATGGGGAATGGAATGGGGAAATGAAAAGGGAATTGAATGAAATGGGTTTGGGAATGGAAGGGGAATGTAATGTTGGATGTAATAAAATGGAAAGGGCAATGGAATGGAGAAAGGAATGGGATAGAATGTGGAATGGAATGGGTAATTGAATGAAATGGAATGAGGAATGAAATGGAGAATGGATTGGGGAATTGAATGGGTAATGGAATGAAATGGAGTTGGAATGGAAGGGGGAATGCCATGTTGAATGTAATGTAATGTAATAGGCAATGGTATGGGGAATGGAATGGGACAGAATGTAGCATGGAGTGGGGAACGTAATGAAATGGAATTGGAAATGGAAAGGGGAGTGGAATGTTGAATGTAATGTAATGGAATCGGCAATGGATTGGGGAATGGAGTGGGATAGAATGTGGAATGGAATGGGGAATTGAACTAAATTGAATGGGGAATGGAATGGAGAATGGAATTGGGAATGGAGTGGAATGAGGAATGGAATGGAATGGAAAGGCGAATGGAAATAGGAATGGAATGGTTAGTGGAATGGAATGGAATGCGGAATTTTATATGGAATCGAATGGGGAACGTAATGGAATGGAATGAGTAGTGCAATGGGGAACTGAGGGGAATGTAAGGAAATGGATTTGGGAATGCAAGGGGGAATGGAATGTTGAATGTAGTGGAATGAAAGGGGCAAGTAATGGTTAATAGAATGTGATAGAATATGGAATGGAATGGGGAATTGAATGAAATGGAATGGGGAATGGAATTTAGAATGGAATTGGGAATGGAATGGAATGGAATGGGAAATGGAATGTGGAATGGAATTTAGAATGGAATCGGGAATGGAATGGAATGGAATGGGGAATGGAATGGGGAATGGAATTTAATGGAAAGGGAAATTTACTGGAAAATGGAATGGAATGGAGCAGAAAATGGAACAGGGAGTGGAATGGGGAATGGAATGGAATGCAACGGTTAATTTAATGGAGAATGGAATGGAATGAAATGGGGAATGGAAAGAAGAATGTAATGGAATGGAACGGGGAGTGGAATGTGGAAGGGAATGTAATGGAATGGGGAATGGAAAGGTTAAATGAATGAAATCGAATGGGGAATGTTATGATGAATGGAATGCAATGGAATGGGGAATGGAATGGGGAATGGAATGGAATGGAATGGAAAGGGAATTGGATTGGGGAATGGAATGGAGTGAAATGGGGAATGGGATGCCGAATGGAATGGAATGGGGAATGGATTGCGGAATGGAATGGAAAGGAATGTAGAATGGAATGGGGAATGGGAAACAAATGGAATGGAATGGAAGGGGAATGAAATGGGGAATGGAATGGAAAGCAATGCGGAAAGGAATAGAAAATGTAATGGAATGGGTAATGGAATGCGGAATGGAAATAAATGGAATGGGGAATGGATTAGGGAATGCAATGGAATGGAAAGGGGAATGGAATGGGGAATGGAATGGGGAAAGTTATCAAATGGAATGAGGAATGGAATCAGGAATGTTATTGAAAGAAAGGGGAATGGAATGGGTAATAGAATGGAATAGAATGAGGAATGGAAAGGTTAATGGAATGAATTGGAATAGGGAATGTTATGAGGAATGGAATGGAATGCAATGGGGAATGGAATAGGGAATGGAATGGAATGGAATGGAACGGGGAACGGAATGGGGAATGTAATGTAATGGAATGTGGAATTGTACGTGAAATGGAATGGGGAATGGAATGGAATGGAATATGGAATGGAATGGGGAATTGAAAGAAGAATGAAATGAAATGGAATTGGGAAATTAAGGGGGAATGGTAAGTTGAATGTAATGGAATGGAATGGGCAATGGGATGGGGAATGGGATGGGATAGAATGTGGAATGGAATGGGGAGTTGAATGAAATGGAATGGGGAATGAAATGGAGAATGGAATTGGGAATGTAATGGAATGGAATGGAATGTGGAATGGAAAGCAGAATGGAATGGGGAACGGAATGGAATGGAATGGAAAGGCAAACGGAAAGGTTAATGGAATGAAACGGAATGAGGAATGTTATGAGGAATGGAATGGAATGGAATGGGGAATGAAATGAGGAATGGAATAGGGAATTGAATGAAATGGAGTGGTCAATTGAATTGGGAATGGAGTGGAATGGAATGTGGAATGGAATGTGGAATGGAAAGAGAATGGAACTGGGAACAAAATGAAATGGAACAGCGAATGGAATGCAGAAAGGAATGGAATGAACGAGGACTGGAATGGGGAAGTGAATGGAATTGAAAGTGGAATGGAATGGAATGGAATGGGGAATGCAATGGGGAATGGAATGGAATGAAAATGGTAATGGAAATGGGAATGGAATGTAATGGAATGGGGTATAAAATGGGTAATGGAATGTAGTGGAATGGGGAATGTAAAGGTTAATGGAATGGGAAATGTTATGGGGAATGTAATTGGGAATGGAATGGGGAATGGAATGGAAAGGAATGCGGAATTGTATATGGAATGGAATGGAGAATGGAATGGAATGGAATGAGGAATGGAATGGGTAATTCAATGGGGAATGGAATGAAATGGAAAAGGGAATGGAAGGGGGAATGGAATGTTGAATGTAATGGACTCGAATGGGCAATGGAATTGGGAATGGAATGGAATGGAATGGGGAATGGAATGGGGAATGGAATGCAATGGAAAGGGAAATGGAATGGGGAATGGAATGGAATGGAAACAGGAATGGAATGCGGAATTAAATGGAATGGAATGGAGAATGCATTGGAGAATGGAATGGAATGGAATGTGGAATGGAATGCAGAATGGAAAGGCAAATGGAATGGAATGGAATTGGGAATGAAATGGGGAATGGAATGAAATGCAATGCAGAATGGAATGGGGAATGGAATTTAATGGAATGGGGAATGGAATAGGGAATGGAATTAAATGGAAAGTGAAATGGATTAGGGAATGCAATGGATTGGAATGAGGAATGGAATGGGGAATGGCATGGGGAAAGTTATGAAATGGAATGGGGAATGTTATGGAATGGAATGGGGAATGGAATGGGGAATGGAATGGAATGGAATGGGGATGGAAAGGGGAATGGAATTTAATTAAACGGGTATTGGAATGAGGAGTCAATTGGAATGGAAAGGGGAATGAAATGGGGAGTGGAATGGAATGTAACTTTAAATAGAATGGGGAATGGAATGCAATGGAACTCAGAATGCAACGGGGAAAGGAATGGAATGGAATGGAGAATAGAATGGGAAATGGAATGGAATGGAAAGGAAAATGGAATGGTAAATGGATAGGGATAGATTGTGGAGTGAAATGAGGAATGGAATGTGGTATGGAATTTAATGGAATGGAATGGGGAGTTTAATGAAGAATGGAATGCGGAATGGAATGGAATTAAATGAGGAATGGAATGTGGAATGGAATGGAATGAAACGCGGAATGGAGAAGTGAATGGAATCGAACATATAATGGAAAGGAATGGAAATGGTAATGGAAATTGGAATGGTATGTTATGGAACGGGGAATGGAAAGGTTAATGGAATGAAAAGGAATGGGTGAATGTTATGGGGAATGGAATGGAAGGGAATCGGCAATGGAATAGGGAATGCTATGGAATGGAATGGGAAATGGATTGGGGAATGGAATGGGGAATGGAATGGAATGGAATCAGGAATGGAATGGGGAATTGAATGGGGAATGGAAATAAATGCAATTGGGAATGGAAGGGGGAATGGAATTTTTAAAGTAGTGGAATGGCATGGGAAATGGAATGGGGAATGGAATGGGAAAGATTGTGGAAATTTTAACTCTGTGAGCTGAATACACAGATACACAACCACTTTCACCGATAGACTGTTTATCTCAAAACATTTGTTTTATAACCACTCTCAGAAAGGGATCCTAAATATCTCTTCCAAGACTCTATCAGACGTAGGTATACAACCTGCTCAACGGAAACAAGGGTTCAACACTCTGAGAGTAACCCAGACAACTCAAAGCATTTTCACACATCCTTGTTTCTATATTCTATTGTGAGAGATTCAATTTTACATCACTATTTAAATTTCTCCAAAATATCCTGATCGAGATTTCTACAACACAGGATTTCTGACCTGCTGAATTAAAACTAGGATTCAAAAATCTGGCCTGAATCCACACATAGCAAGGCATTTTCACAGATTGCTTGTTTGTAATTTTATCACCAGATAGGCAGCTTTTATCACTGGCCTCTAAGTTATCACAAAAGCCCCTTTGCAACTGTGAAAAAAAGTCTGTTTTCACCTGCTGATTGAACACAAAGGTCAACTCTGTGTGCTGAATCCACATATCATAAAGCACTTTCACAGACAATATTTTTTCAGTTTTTATCATGAGATATTCGGTTTTTTACCACAGGCCTGAGTGGGATTTCAAATGTCATTACTCAGACTCTACAAAAAAGGGTTTACAATCATCTAAATAAATTTAAAAAAAGTTAAAATCTGAGTTCACTTAAAATATTGCAAAAAATTTACATAAATATTCTGCTTTTGGTTTTTATCACAGAGCATTTGCTTTTCTACTACAGGCCTCAATGGACTACATAATGCTTCATAGATTTTACAGAATTAGTGTTTCCAACTTCGAAAATAGAAATAACCTACAACTGTGTGAGCTGAACCCACACATTGCAAAGTATTATCACAGATACATTGTTGTTACATTTTATCATGGGATGTTAGGGTTTTACACATAGCCCCCAAGAAGATCGAAATATCCCTTCCTATAGTCTGCAAAAAAAGAATTTTCGAAATTCTGAATTAAAGCAAATGCTTAACACTACGAGCTGAATCCACAAATCGTAAAGCATTTTCACTAATACCATGTTTCTAATTTTTATCACGGGGTATTCGATTTTTCACATTAGGCCTCAAATGGCCTGAAATGTCTCTTCATTTATTCTTCAATAGTGATTTCAACGTGCTGAATAAAAACAGTGTTTAATGCTTTTTGCTAAATTCACACATAGAAAAGCAGATTCACAGAGAGCTAGCTTTCAGTTTTTATTGTGGGACATTCGGTTTTTGAATTTAGGTCTCAAAGGACTTCAAAATGTGTGTTTTCAGATACTGTGAAAAGAGCGTTTGCAACCTGCTGATGAAAACCAGTGGCTAACTCTGTGAGAAAATCCACGCGTCACAAAGCATTTTCCCAGATGATTGGTTTCTAGTTTTATTGCAGGATCTTTTGTTTTTCACCATAGGCCTCAAAGGGCATTGTATTATTCCATCCTAGACTCTACAAAAGAAGTGTTTCCAATCTGCTGAATCAAAAGGTTCTACTAGGAGAGCTGAATTTTCACGATGCAAAGCATTTTTACATGTAGCATGTTTCTAGTTTTCATCATGGGATTCACAGACCTAAATGAGCTCCAAAATGTCCCTCCCTAGATTGGACAAAAAGAGTTTCCAAACGGCTGCATCAAATAGAAGGTCGAAATCTGTGAGCTGAATCCACACGTTTCAAAATGTACTCAAAGATAGCTTCTTTCTGGGTTTTATCAAGGGATATTCAGTTCTTTACCATAGGCCTTGATGGAGTCCAAAATGTCCCTTTCATGATTCCACATAGTGTTTCCAACATGTTAAATGAAAACAAAGGTTAAATTCTGAATTGATAATTCACACATCACAAAGCATATTCATAGATAGCTTCTTTCTAATATGTATTATTCAACATTCGATTTTTCCTGGGAGGCTCCAATTGGATTAAAAACGTTTTCCTGGATTCTACGAAAATGTGTTTCCAACCTGGTGAATCAAAACAAAAGTTGAACTCTGAGAGATGAATCCACACATCAAAAAGCATTTTCACAGACAGCTTTTTTCTACATTAATTCTGCGAAAACATTTTTTTCACCATACGTCTCAATGAGCTTCGAAAAACCCCTTCCGAGATTTTAGAATAAAAATTGTATGCAACCTGCTGAATCACAACAAGTTTTCCATTCTTTGAGGTAAATTCACACTTTGCAAAGTATTGTCATAGATAGATTGTTTCTAGTTTTTATCAGGCGATATTATGTTTTTCACTGCAGGCTTCAATGGGTTCCAAAATATTCCTGTGTATATTAGACAAAAAACTGTTTCCAACCTGCTGAATAAAATCACACATATATCTCTGCATATTGAATCCACCCATTGTAGACCACTTTTACAGATGTATTGTTTCTAGCCTCTTCCCATGATATTCATTTTTTAAACATAGAGCAGAATGGGATCAAAAAGTCACAGTTTAGATGCTACATATTGACATTTTAAACCTGGTTAATTGATAGAAA
>PVKV010043500.1:0-10019 GCA_004027835.1 Alouatta palliata | reverse complement strand
GGGACGGAAAGGAGGAAATGGGCACCGGGGAGGGAAAGCAGGAAATGGGCACCGGGGACGGAAAGCAGGAAATGGGCACCGGGGACGGAAAGCAGGAAATGGGCACCGGGGACGGAAAGCAGGAAATGGGCACCGGGGACGGAAAGCAGGAAATGGGCACCAGGGAGGGAAAGCAGGAAATGGGCAGTCGGGATCACTCCACAGCAGCAGCCCAGGGAGGCCGGAGAGGAACCAGCCTTACTGATGATTCAGGAAGCAAGAGGAGCTGGGAGAAAACAAAACAGTGGCCGGAGGCAGTGACCAGGGGCTCCACTCTGTGGAGCTGACCTTGGGATCAAGAGCTGTGGGACCAGAGGAGCAAACAGGGGAAGGTGGGCAGAGAGGAGGGTCGCGGAGTTAGGAAGCCATGTGTGCAAAGGCCCCGAGGCAGGGCCACGCCTGGTGGGCTCTTGGAATGGCCAAGCATGAAGCTTCACGAGCAATAGTAGCCATGGCACAAACGCTCGTCCTGTAGCAGGCGAAAGCCGGGACGTGGCCACCGCCCTGCCAGCCTCCCCAGCCATCGCCGCACCCCTGGGATCCACAGAGCCCGGGCCGTGGAGCTATGCAGCTGCCTGTGAGCCCAGGGCCCTGGTCGGGGGAAGCATCTGTCCTCGTGGGTCCTCCTGCCGCAGCCAAAGCCCTGAGGTTAGATCAGAAAGTGACTGTGAGGCCACAGCTGGAACATCGGAGGGTCCGTCGCACGTGGCAGGCGCCGTGTAAGCCGGGCATGCAGGCCAGAGCGGGGGCCTCTGTGCTTCTCCGGTCATGTGCTGTGTCATCAGCTACTCCTCAAAGCAGTTTTCAAAGGCAGTGCCGCACTGTGTCACCTGAAATGTGTTTTCATGCAGCTTCCAAAAGACTAAAGAGACATCCCGTGGGATATATTTTTAAATGCTTCGCCTGCCTCAGTCAAAACATGTTGTTAAGTCAAGTCAGGAGCCGCCATCAGGGGCAAAGCCACAGTCAGAATGTGCCGCTGCTGCCCCCAAGCCTGGAGAGCAGACAGGGCGTCCCTCTGTCCCCAGATTCCGGCCCCTGGCCTGCATCCACCAGCACTGCTGGCCTGGGCAGAGGCAGGGGCTGAGCATGTGAGGGCCCCAGGGACAGGGATGCCCCTAAGGAGCTCTGGGGGCTCAGCAGAGCACCTCCCTCCACGCTGAGGCCAGAGGTGATGGGGTCCTCCAAGGAGGCCTCCCCCTCCTGCCTTTCTCAAAGACACTTCCAAAAGCAGCAGTTCTTCGTTAGGTTCAGGCATCTGGGCTCAGGACTTCCAGCCTCCTGGGGCTCTGCTGGATGGGGTCAGCAAAACGCAGGAAGGCAAGGAAGGGTTTTTGCCCCAAGTAGTCCCAGATGAGGCAAGATGTGGTGGGCGGGTCCCAGCTCTGGGGGCCGGTGCAGAGCCCAGCACCGTCAGAATCCCTCCCTGGCTCCCCAAGGGGAGTGAGTCCCCATGCATGGCTGTGACCTTGGTGGCTCTGAGTTTAGCTGTGCATCGGTGGAGGGCGTGTTGCAAGGGCTCCAGGTGAATGCCACGCCCGCTGTGTGTGTGTGTGTGCGGCCGCGGCTGTGGGCATGGCCGTGTGCTCTTCGGTGGCTGCCCAGGGCGTGTGGCAGGGTGTCAGTCAGGAGCCATGGCTGGGCTATGGGTCAGTCCCTGTGCAGCCGTGGGGCGGGTGGCCAGCCCTGTGTCCGGCTGAGGGACTGTGCATATGTCCCTGTGTATGTACGTGTGGTTGTTGTGTGCATGTCCCGTGTGGAGTGGCGGGTTGGTCACGGAGTACCAGGACTGCCGAGCGCTGACCTGTGTCCGTTCCGCAGGGATACCCCCGGCCAGCGGCACCGGGACCCTCCAGATCTATCTCATAGACATCAACGACAACGCGCCTGAGCTGCTGCCCAAGGAGGCGCAGATCTGCGAGAAGCCCAGCCTCAATGCCATCAACATCACGGCAGCCGACGCCGACGTCGACCCCAACATCGGCCCCTACGTCTTCGAGCTGCCCTTCGTCCCAGCGGCCGTGCGGAAGAACTGGACCATCACCCGCCTAAACGGTGAGCCCGTCCTGGGCCACGGGAGGGTCAGACTAGTCTGGGGTGCAGGCCCCTGGGGGACCCAGCTGGCCTTGGAAGAGTGAGCACCAGAGGGGGGCGACAGCCCTCCAGGAGGACTGTCCCGCCGAAGCTGGGGACACCAGCCTCGCTTCAGCTGCTCAGCCTTCTTCACCTGGCCCTGAGGAGGCCCCAGAGTCAAAACCAAGTTCTTGCCGCTTTACGGAGCCCAGCCGTGAACATCCTTGCAGCCCCGCCCGTGTACACCATGACAAATTCCTGTGCCGGTGATCAAGTGACTGCACCATGACCGATATGTTTCCTTAGAATACTTGCTTGGATGTCGATTTTTGGTATAAAAGGATATCAAAATTCTGAAGTTTTGGCAGCACAGTGAAAAGGTGCTCTAGACATGTCCCCTTCCATCGGGAGAGGACCTGTCTCCACAAACCCCACCAACACTGAATATAATTGTTTTAAAATAGTATTTTATCCTGCCAATTTTACTGCCAGAGGCATTGTTTCCATTTGTATATCTTGACTGCCAGTGGAAATTTTTTTATCTATTTATTGGCCATTTTTGTTTCTTCTGTGAATTGTCTGTTCCATGACTTTGCCTGTGTTTTCTTTGGAGGGTTTCTTTTTATTGATTTGGTAAAACTCTTTACGTATTCAGGAAATTATTTATTCATCCTACATGTTGCAATTGCTTTTTGGTTGTGTCTCCAATGTCTTTTTTATTTTTATTTTTTGAGATGGAGTCTTGCTCTGTTGCCCAGGCTGGAGTGCAGTGGCACAATCTTGGCTGTGCAACCTCCACCTCCCAGGTTCAAGCGATTCTCCCACCTCAGCCTCCCAAGTAGCTGGGATCACAGGCTCACACCACACGCCTAGCTAATTTTTGTATTTTTTAGTAGAGACAGAGTTTCACAATGTTGACCAATCTGGTCGTGAACTCCTGACCTCAAGTGATCTGCCCACCTCAGCCTCCCAAAGTACTGGGATTACAGGTGTGAGCCACCACGCCCGACTTCCAGTGTCTTTTGACTTAATGGTGTAGCACAGCGTGTGTGTGCGTGCAGTAACCAGGCCGACATGTCCGGTTTCCAAGCCATCGGACTTAGTCTTTTCCTTTGGCCGTCTTGCTTGGAAGGGAGGGCCGGGCTCAGGCTGAACACTTACTGTTGCTTCGCACCAGGTGACTATGCCCAACTCAGCTTGCGCATCCTGTACCTGGAGGCCGGGATGTATGACGTCCCCATCATCGTCACGGACTCTGGAAACCCTCCCCTGTCCAACACGTCTATCATCAAAGTCAAGGTGTGCCCATGTGATGACAACGGGGACTGCACCACCATTGGTGCGGTGGCAGCGGCTGGTCTGGGCACTGGTGCCATCGTGGCCATCCTCATCTGCATCCTCATCCTGCTGAGTGAGTGTGGCTGAGCACTAAGGTGGGCGGGGCTCTACTGGTATGAGCGCCCTGTCCCAGGGATGGTGGGCAAAGGGGGGCCCGGGTTTGCACCTCAGCCTGCATCGCTCAGACTCATCTGCCAGGAGCCTTTCAGAAATGCAGCTGAACTGGCCCATATGACAATAGGAAATTGGAGCGTCCTATTATTCTCAAATCCAGAGGTCCAGGCATCTCCCATGGCCTGGCACCTTTCCATGGCTCCACTCGGCCTCCCAGAGCTGCATCCTGAAGCTGCTCCCCTCCAGGGCCTGCAATGCCTGCAGGCAGCTCCCAGGTGGACTTAGCATGGGGAAGGTCAGACTGCCTATTAGCATCCCCGTCCAAAGTCCTGGGACACACTCTGATTGGACTGGCTTGGGTCACATGCACACCTTGGAGCCAATCACCAGCCAAGGAATGGGGTGTTCTCATTGGCTCTGCCCAAATCACATGCTCCTAGTTTCCAGAGTTTCCCAGAACCATGTGGAAGTGAGTGAGGTTTCCCAGTAGGAGTGAGGGTTGTGGGGGGGCACCAGGGGAGGTGCTTGAAAATGACCCCAGAGGTCCTTCTTCCCATCATCCCTCATGGACAGTTGCCCTGGTCCGTGATAGCCCAGGGACCCCAGTGGGAGGCAGGGCAGGGAAGGGTTCCGCCACCATATCCCCAGTTCACACCCAAACCAGAGGGTCCCCCACCACATCCAGAACAGGCTGGAGCAGGCAGCAGGCCCTGCTGCAGACCTGGCCTGTGCCTGACTTGAGACCCCAGGGACCGTGAGCCCCATCCAAAGGACGTCTGAGTTATGAGGCCTCTGCTTTTTTTCCCATTTCCAGACCTATCCCTCCTCAAAAAGCCATTTTTTATTTCTGTGGTTTGTTTTGAAAGCCATTCGGTGTAATGGGGTCCTTTGTATGATCTGAAGTAGAAAGAGCCCCACAGAGGTTGGGAGGTGTCTCCGTTACAAAGATGGGGCATTCTTACCCATGTCTCCTGCTCTGAAGACACAGGGGCCAGGCCCCAGCCAGAGCAACCCCTGTGGGCCAGGCTGTGAGACCTGACTCAGCTGGGTGCCTGTCGCAGGCAGGAGACCTGGGCCACTCTCAAGGGCAGCTGCAGTGAGGCCAGGGCCGGGGTCAACAACAGATCCACCTGCTGCCTGGCTTCTCCCCAGTCGTGGGCACCTCAGCCCTGGTCGGGTACATGGGGGGCATCCGGGTGGCCTCCGCTCCTCTGCACTCCTCCCCTCAAGCCTTGCTCATCTTGTCCTCCTGGACAACCCTGGGGTGCCGGCTGTGAGTGTGGAGTTGGCCCCTCTGAAGCTTCTTGGCTTTGTGGCTTCTGTCGAGCCAAGAGCAAGCCCAGGCTCCAGGTTCCCGGTTCTCACCGAGCTGCACCTGCAGTGGGTGGCTCCTCCCTCTGCCTGCACTTCCCTCTCCACGATCTGGGCCAGGCCAGGAAGCGTCCCCCGGCTGTCACCTCACCCTCCGCAGGCAGCAGGTATGCTGCCAGTACCCACAGAGCTCCTCCCAAGCCTAGACTCAGCTTCGGAAGTCTTCTCACGGCACTCAGGCAGCCACAGCCAGTTAATCAGGTTGGCAAGGGATGGCCCTTCTGACGGGGGGTGGCCGTCCCCTCCCGCCTCTGAGTTGACCCTCTGCGGTACACAGGAGCACACCTGTGACTTCTGGGCCTCCGTTGTTATACGTGACGTGCGAGGTGCCGAGAGGCTTTGGGAGGATGCGGCAGGGTGCTTTCTGCAGGCATTTACTGGAGGCGTGGGCCACATTGCCTGCTCCTGGAGCCCGTGCCGGGTGCATCGCCCACCCTGCGAAACCGAGAAGCAAATGCACAGAGAACGGACAAAGAGGGAGGCTTGCAGATGGGTGCCCAGGCTGTCCCTGCAGCAGGGGCAGCCAGGGGTCCAGAGTGACCAAGGTCGTTTAGGGGAGCCAGGCCAGGACACAGACCTTGGAGGGTGGCGGGGAGGCTGGTTCAGCTTCGGGGAGAGGGTCCCTCCATCCACCCCACAAAGAGGCTTTACCTCTCTTCAGTTTCCACCTGCACCTGCACTTCCAAGCCTCCACCCTAGTTCCTTTGGGTGATGGAAAGAGCCCCTCTGAGTGACCCCCTTGGTACTGGGTGTGGCTGCCCTTCTGTCCAGCAAAGCCCTGGACTGACCCCGCCCCACAGTTCCTTAGGAAGCAAGATCCCTGGATCCCCTCTCTGGGCCCCACTCCTTCCCTGACCCCTCCTAGGGCAGAGCCTTTCAGTATGGGAGAATCCATCACCCTCACTCGGTGATTCCTGCCAAGCACTGTGCCTAAAACCTCACTTCCACCTCCTCTGTCAAAACCGTCTCCCCTCCTGCTGCTCAGAATAGGGACGCAGAAAGACTTGTGGGTAGATCCCTCCGCTCCCCATGCCCTCCTGCCCCCAGGCGGTGAGGGGCACCCTGAGCTGGCGGTCTCCTCAAAATGGGAGTGCAGGAGGAGGACGAGTATGTAAATCAGTGTCTCAAAATCTAGCCCAGTGCCCAGGCAGTGAGCTGGGGAGGGGCCTGAGCCAGCGCAGCTCTGAATGAAAACTCAGAGGCACACACAGGCACGTGAGCAGACGTGCATTCACACTCACACCCACACCTGTATGCATGAGCACACACAGACACACATGAAGACACATGCATAGAGACATGCACACACAGACCTGTGCAGACTTCTGTGTGCATGTACACACATGAACACATGCGCATACATATACACAGATCTAAGTGCTCACCCACAGGCACACACGTGCACGCATTCAAACGCACAGACTCCTGTGGATACACCTGTGCATGCTTACACAGACATGTATGGAACATCTGCATCCACAGATGAACATGGGCTGCACATATGCACAGATGTGTGTCCTTGCACACCCAGGCCTGCACGTGCATAGACACGTGTGCATGTGAAATACAGGTAGGCATGCACACCTGGGCACTCAGAGTCATGCTTCTGTGCCACCAGCATGTACATGCCCACACAGACACGGAGGCATGCATCTGCGCACATGGGGCACACCCGCACACCCTGCTCACGCCCGGCCCTCCCCCCACAGCCATGGTCCTGCTGTTTGTCGTGTGGATGAAGCGGCGGGAGAAGGAGCGCCACACCAAGCAGCTGCTCATCGACCCCGAGGACGATGTTCGTGACAACATCCTCAAGTATGACGAAGAAGGCGGCGGCGAGGAGGACCAGGTGAGAGGACGCCCGCCCGGCAGCTCTCACGAGCGCCAGTGTCCCAGCAGGGCTTGCTCTCGGGTTTTAACAGTCAGACGTAGCTGGGCGGGGTGGCTCACGCCTGTAATCCCAGCACTTCGGGAGGCCAAGGCAGGTGGATCACGAGGTCAGGAAAACAAGACCAGCCTGGCCAACATGGTGAAATCCTGTCTCTACTAAAATACAAAAGTTAGCCAGTAGGGTGGCGTGCACCTATAATCCCAGCTACTCAGGAGGCTGGGGCAGGAGAATCGCTTGAACCTGGGAGGCAGAGGTTGCAATGAACCAAGATCACACCATTGCACTCTAGCCTGGGTGACAGAGCAAGACTCCGTCTCAAAAAACAAACAAACAAACAAACAAAAAAGGTAGGACATTTCAGCCGTTTTCACCAGTGAAGGCACCAGGCAGGGGAGCCCGGTTTCCTGCTCGGTTCCCCTGCCCACGTTTGCAGGTCTGGCCTGGGCTGAGCTGCACACGCTGCACCTGCTCCCCGCAGGGGGGTCCTGGGACCCCTCCATTCCTCGCCTCCCTTCCACCGCCAACCCCAGCCCAGCGCTGCCCTGTGCCCCAGAGGGGAGGGGGCTCTCGGTTGGCCAAGGACACTGATGCCCACTCTCCCAATGCTGCCATGCGCAGGGGGCTGTGAGTGGCCAGGAGCAGTGCACCGGGCGCCCGAGAGGGTACGCTACCAGAGCTGTTGGTTGGAATCTGGGTCTGCCTCGGACTTTGGGGGAATCAGGGCAAATCCTTAGCCCCTCTAAAGCTCAGACCCCTCCCCGCCCCTCTCACAATATGGCCATAACACGCGTGAGGAATGTGCCTTGCAGAGGCCCAGCTCCTGGCCACCTAAGCACTCGGGGTGCATGGTCGGTGAGCAGCGTGGCAGTGGGGTCACTCGGAGTGAGCCCCAGGCCATCGAAGGAAGCCAGGCACAGACCCCATCCCTGCCAGAGGGATTGGGGTGAAGGGTGAGGAATTGGAGCACTGTGGGAGGGCACAGCAGGGGTCAGCTTGGGACGGTGGGGTGCTTGGAGACCAGGGCGCTTGGAGACCTGTGGCCCCGGTCACAGAACAGGGTGCAGGCTGGAAGCGGGGTGCAGGCTGGAAGGGGGGCTCGGCGGATTCTTCTGGTGCCCTGACTCCCCCGGCTCCCTCCCCCAGGACTACGACCTCAGCCAGCTACAGCAGCCGGAAGCCATGGGGCACGTGCCAAGCAAAGCCCCCGGCGTGCGTCGAGTGGATGAGCGGCCGGTGGGCGCTGAGCCCCAGTACCCGGTCAGGCCCGTGGTGCCCCACCCAGGCGACATCGGTGAATTCATCAACGAGGTGTGTGCCCTCGGCAGCGGGGGGTCCCAGGCAAGGTGTCTCCTCCAAAAATAAATGCTAGTAGCACACACGGACAGAAGCTGTCTCCACTGTGCCGGCAGCCACCATGGGGACCAGGCAGCCCAGACCTGGGTTCCAGGCCCGCCCCGCCACTCCAGCTGGGTGGACTGGGTGAATCACCTCCCTCAGCAGCCCCTCTTTCCAAGGACGAAGATTCCTACCTGTGAGCCAGGCGAGGGATCAACACGCAGGGCTGGGTGCTCGGCAGGGGCTTCATAAGAATTCGGGTTTGCAGCAGAAGCGCCAGCAGCAAGGACAGGCGTCAGGAGGAGCAGCGCTGGGGCAGCAGAGCCCCCCGGGCACTGACCTTACACACAGCCCATCATCCCAGGCTCGGCCCACCCAGATGCTCAGACAGGCAGAGGCCCAAGCCTGGTCTCAGGGCCCAGGCCAACTTGCCTTCCCTCTCCACTCTTCCCCCGCAACTCTCCCCTCAACCCCTTTCCCCACCCCCGGCACCATCAGGACACAGCAGGTGGGAACACACAGAGGTGGCCGCCTGCAGGGGCTGCCTCCTGACCACCTGCCTGACCACGTGCCCAACCTGACATTTGAGGGTTAGAAGGGACTGGGCCAACGAACAACATGCCCAGGCTTCGATCGTCCCCTTTGAAAGACACATTTGAGACATCTCTTACAGTGTCGCCAGGGACATTCAGTTTCCACTTCAAAATGAGCACCTCCCTACCTTCACTCCCGTCTTCCTTTGTGGTGAAGCGAACAGAGGAGCAACAGGGCAGACTCCCCCCCGGGGAGCGTCCTCCGGCTGTGACTCTGAGGCTCCAGGCTGGCCTTGCCTGCTGCCCTGCAGGGATCACCGTGTCCTCCATCCCTGCTGAGCCCCTGTGGTTTCACCACCCGCTCTCCAGTGCCAGCTGCCTTATAAAGGAGGTTTAGCAACACTTAGATCTTGGCCTTGGTCAGAATCTCACTTTAAAGGAGTTGATTTAAACAGAAGCTAACCCAGGCAATGATGCAGCAGAGAGACAAAAAGGTTTCCCTGAAGCAGATTTGTTCCTGGCCACAGATGAAATTCCTACAACTGCCCACAAGGGAGCCGCTCTGACAACGCTGACTGTCTATGATGTAATACAAATGTAAAGACCCCAAAGCATGCCCACCCAATCTATAATTTAAAGCCCACTGTTAGGCCGGCCGTGGAGGCTCACGCCTGTAATCCCAACACTTTGGGAAGCCAAGGCAGGTGGATCACCCGAGGTCAGGAGTTCAAGACCAGCCCGGCCAACATGGTGAAACCCCATCTCTACTAAAAATACAAAAATTAGCCAGGCTTGGTGGCAGACGCCTGTAATCCCAGCTACTCGGGAGGGTGAGGCAGGAGAATCTATTGAACCTGGGAGGCCGAGGTTACAGTGAGCCAAGACTGAGACACTATACTCCAGCCTGGGTGACAGAACAAGACTCCATTTCAAAAAACTTTAAAAATAAATAAATAAATAAATAAAGGCCACTGTTAGATAGCTCTTAGGAGAAACTAAAAATGAAAACCACAAACCAGTCAGTACCGAATGACGCTGAGTACCCTCTCCTAGGGCCACGGGAGGCACAGGAGCTGGCATGGAGGTGGCACCCACAGGCACTGAGGAGAGGGTGCGGCTCCAGCAATACCCACCGCACTGCCAAAGCTTGCCCGTGGGAGTGCCGAGCTCATAACTACCGGCTTCTGAGTTCTGCCCAGCCTAGGTCCACGTTCCCTCCAGATCAGCGTCCACTGGACTGGAGAACTATCTGCCCTCTTAGGAGGAGCTGAGCTCCAGTCACAGGGCCCAGCCCCCCCCCCCCCCCCCCCCCCCCCCCCCCCCCC
>PVKV010043499.1:0-10020 GCA_004027835.1 Alouatta palliata | reverse complement strand
GATCGAGACCATCCTGGTCAACATGGTGAAACCCCGTCTCTACTAAAAATACAAAAATTAGCTGGGCATGGTGGCACGTGCCTGTAGTCCCAGCTACTCGGGAGGCTGAGGCAGGAGAATTGCTTGAACCCAGGAGGCGGAGGTTGCGGTGAGCCGAGATCGCGCCATTGCACTCCAGCCTGGATAACAAGAGCGAAACCCCGTCTCAAAAAAAACAACCACCACCACCCAAAAAACCAGTAGCTTATTTCACCATGCAATGTTCAAAGCATGTTTTGACTCAGATAAAATCTTTGGTTCCATTTTATAGTAATCAGAAGGACCAGGTGTGGTGGCTCATGCCTGTAATCCCAGCACTTTGGGAGACCAAGGTGGGCGAATCACTTGAGATTGGGAATTTGAGACCAGCCTGGCCAACATGGTGAAACCCTGCCTCTACTAAAAATATGAAAATGAGCTGGGCGTGGTGGCTCACACCTCTAGTCCCAGCTACTCAGGAGGCTGAGGCAGGAGAATCGCTTGAACCCGGGAGGTGGAGGCTGCATTTAGCCAAGATCACACCACTGCACTCGAGCTAGAGTGACAGAGACTTTGTCTGAAAACAAACAAACAAACAACAACCAACAACAAAAAAACAGAAGACAGTTACATGTCTTCAATCTGAGGTCTTTTTTTTTTTTTAAGAGATAGGGTTTCGGCCAGGCGCGGTGACTCACGCCTGTAATCCTAGCTCTTTGAGAAGCCAAGGTGGGTAGATTACCTGAGGTCAGGAGTTCAAGACCAGCCTGGCCATCATGGTGAAACCCCACCTTTAAAAAAAAAAAGAGAGAGAGACAGGGTTTCTCCATGTTGGTCAGTCTGGTCTTGAACTCCTGATCTCAGGTGATCCGCCCGCCTCGGCCTCCCAAAGTGCTGGGATTACAGGCGAGAGCCACCGTGCCCAGCCAATCTGATGTATTAAAAGAAGCCTCCCCACGCCACATTATCCAGGTGCAGCTCATTCTGTCTTTAACGTGATAATTTCAAAGACAGCATCAAACACATGCTCTGTGGAGACAAACTCCACTGGGCATCTGCAATCTTTTTTTTTTTTTTTTTTTTTTTTTAGATGGAGTCTTGCTCTGTCACCCAGGCTGGAGTGCAATGGTGCGACCTCGGCTCACTACAACTTCCACCTCCAGATTCAAGCAATTCTCCTACTTCAGCCTCCAAAGTAGCTGGGACTACAAGCAAGTGCCACCACGCCCAGGTAATTTTTTGTATTTTTAGTACAGCCAGGGTTTCACTGTGTTACACAGGATGGTCTTGATCTCCTGACCTTGTGACCCGCCCTCCTTGGCCTCCCAAAGTGCTGGGATTACAGGTGTGAGCCACCGCACCTGGATTTTTTTTTTTTTTTTTTTTGGTCTCGCTCGGTCATCCAGGCCGGAATGCAGTGGTGCAGTATCAGCTCACTGCAAACTCCACCTCTCAGGTTCAAGCAATTCTCCCGCCTCAGCCTCTGGAGTAGCTAAGACTACAGGCGCTTGCCACCACGCCCAGCTAATTTTTTTGTATTTAGTAGAGATGGGGTTTCACCATATTGGCTAGGTTGGTCTCAAACTCCAGACTTCATGATCCACTCACTTCGGCCTCCCAAAGTGCTAGGATTACAAGCGCAAGCCACTGCTCCCGGCCCGCATCTGCAATCTTCTAATGACGAGATGTTGAGCTAACTCTAAGTCATTAGCCAATCTGAACCATCTTTGAATCCAAGTAGTTTTACCAGTTTTTATTATAAACACCATCACATTTCAAGTTTCCTCTTTTTGATCACAAATATAGGACTTTTTCTTCTCCTCTTAAGTATACAGCATGAGACACAGCGTTGGGGCTTTCCAGCTTTCTTACATATATTTCCTTACAAGCTTAGGGTTAGCATCCACATCCTTCGACATCTGGATTGCCCAAGATGGTTGCACGGGATGCAGCCTCCAAAAAAAATGAGGTTGGTACATCAAGTTTTGAATTCCAGGGTAACCTGAAACAGAGGCCCCTCCACTGCTCACATTAAAAGGCTGCACAACCAGGAGGGTGCCACTCTCTGAGTGTGGGCTTAGAGCTGCTGCTCCTGGGCTCCAGCCCACTTCTTGTTTGAACACGTGGCTCAAGGCTTCCCCATGGGTGGAAAAGGTGGACAGGATCGTGGAGGTGTAAGAACCCAGCAGGCCGAGCAGGGACAGCAATCTCCACCGGAGGCCCGGCCTGTGTTCCCCTCCTGGGATGGGGTGAATGGGGGCTGGCTGGAGGTGCCAGATGGTCTTATTTTTACCTGGTTTGATTATTCTACATTTTATAACTCAAGATTCAAAGCCGTATGCTAAAAACTAGACTGGACCTTTCCAATTTCTTAGAAAGATTCCTTGAATTTAGATTCACAAATCAAGTATTTTAAAAGTATCTGTGAATGTAAGGGCCCAAATGGAAGCCATTTGGGCCACAATTTCTAAATTTATCATCACCCCCCACCTAGACCACCCTTTGGCTGGTGGACTAGGGATAAAGTGAGTTCTCTGGGTGTTAGGGGCGGCCGACTAGGGGATAAACTCCAGCTCTCCTGCCGATGGTCCTCCTTTGTTTGGCGGTTTTTGTGAACTGGTCTCACCCACTCAGTAAGGGAGCCTGAACTGCACTCCAAGGGAAGTGGGACCATGTGGCTGAGTCCAAGTGTCCTTCAAAGTGGGGGACCTTTCTCACTGTGACAGGAACTGGAGCTGGTGCTCCAAGATGTCTGCCCCTCAGCGTTTTCTCCAAGGCCACATAGGACAGGCTGCATGGTGGCGGGAGGATGTTGAGGATCAAGTCAGGAAGCACTTTTCGAGCCTGGAGCACCCTGTCTCAAATTCTGGGAGTTGTGTATGCGGGGAGCTGCCTGAATATGGGAGGAAGCCCTGCTTCTGGGGGCGCAGCTATGACGGGCAGGGAGGATAGAGGAGTGGGCCAAGTGCAGTTTCAGACCAACTGGTGACCCTAAGTGTGTTACATTCGCCTGTGAGCCTCGAATGTGTGGGGCCAACGCTGAGCCACCCACCTGTCTCTGGGAATAAACCGTCCAGGTGGCCGCTAAGCCTGGGCCACAGTTCCCAGCCACCACCCATGCCACCACGACCACAACCGCAGCCCCGGCCTCTCCGCTATGAGCGAACAACCAGAACCATGTCTTACAAAGAACAGACTCCAAAAATATATATAAATAAATAAAAACCTTAAACATTCTTACAGGGATCTTAAAGAACAGAATACATGTTAAAAACCTCAGTAATTTATATCAATTTTAAGCGGTACTTTATATACAATGGGGAAAAAACACATGCATAGTCCAAATACAATGTTGAAAACAGCATTTTCATAACAAAAAACCCCGAACACTAAGTGTTAATACCATGTACATGAATTCAAGAAGGACCACCCTTTTTGTCTGTTGCACACAGTTTATTTAACAATATGATATAAGAAATGAGTTGGTATTTTACCATTCTATACAGTGATTGAATCTTCTCGAGTTTCGTATTTATAGTAATTAGAGCGCTTGCATGATTTACACTAGAATTGCTTTTCCTCATTTCAAGTTTCACATAGAAGAAAGAAAAGAAGGCTTCTTCTCTAGTAACATTAGCATGGTCTAAGAGTGATCATCCCTATTTTTTGTCTAAAACCAGTTTTATCAGAGAAACAAAGCAACAATTTCTACATCTGCAAGACAAGAGTTTGGCTTCAGCCATTATGTATAGATAGATGTGTGTGGGTGTGAGTACGTGTGTGTGTGCACGCCGGAGTCAATTCCTATCGTCCAGGGGTAATACTGGGAAACGCCCACAGAGTTCACTATAGAAAAAAAATCTTCCCGAAACATCAGAAAGTTATCGGGATACATTATAAGCTTGCATTATTTCAGGAATCAGTTCTGAATATTATTTTTCTTCTTACTTTTAAACATAAATGTTTAAAGTCTTGAAAATACAAATAAAAAATATGAATATAATGAACTTGTTTTTCCCATTAAAAAAAGGCATGAGTCACCAGCAATGACGACAAAAAGAATTCAAACAAACCCCCCTCCCCCAAAACAAAAACAAAACAGAAAACCCCCCCAAAAAAAAAAACAAAAAGAGAGAGAGAGAGAGACCAGATATTTAAATCAACTGGTTTTTAACAAAAAAATATATTCTTTGTATTGTTTCTTTAAACATCAATCCACCCTTCCATGGCTTGGAAGTTGCAGTTCCATCTAGGAATAAAAAGAACCTAGATGCCTGAAATTTCAGTACAAAAGGTCCAAGAACATGAAAGGGAAAAAAAAGTGATGCTCTCACAATGCTACAAACCCTCCACAAACTTCTCTAGCGTGTCCCCCGTGGTGTCCCCGACCAGGGACAGTTCGCTGGACAGCGCGCTCCTGCTGGGGGTGTTCAGCTGGGGGAGCATTGCACTCTGTTCGGGGTTCCCCAAGTGTCCCTGATCTATGGAGCTGGCCATAGTAACTGCGAGTCCGGGGTGGGGGGAACCAGTCTGGGGTGAGACGTGGTGTGGCGAAGGCTGGGGCTGTATCCGTGGTGATGGGCTGGAATGTGGAGGCTGGGACTGGGGCCGAGGAGACTGGACAGGGGCTGGAGACCGCACCTGGTTACTAAGGGATGTGGCGATCTGTTGGCCGGGGAGATGCGAGGCCTGTGGCTGTCCTGAGAGCATGTGTTGCTGGGGGCTCATGGGATTCGGCTGGCCCGGGGACCCCATCTGCTGCTTCATCTGCTGCTGCTGCAGAATCCGCTGCTGCAGGGCTTGCTGGATGTTGGGGGTGCTGTCTGCCCCCATCCCTGGCTGCCCCATCTGGCTGAGCTGCCCCATCTGGGCTGCCATCTGGCCCA
This sequence comes from Alouatta palliata, assembly GCA_004027835.1. Classification (NCBI taxonomy): domain Eukaryota; kingdom Metazoa; phylum Chordata; class Mammalia; order Primates; family Atelidae; genus Alouatta; species Alouatta palliata. The sequence continues at coordinate 5,116 of PVKV010043499.1, read as the reverse complement.
TGGAGCTGCCCTGCAGGGGGAGATGCTGCTGCATGCGCTGCTGCTGCTGCATGGCTGGCGGGTAGCCTCCAGGTCCTTGAGGCTGCTGGAACTGGCCGTGCCCTGCCATGCCCCCAGCCATGCCGGCATTCCCTTGCTGCTGCTGCTGCTGCTGCTGCTGTTGCTGCTGCTGTTGTTGCTGTTGCTGCAGCAGCTGCCTCCGTAACATTTCTCGGTACTGTGGATTCATACTCGCCATGCTGGGGTTGTGTCCTGGGTTCATGATGTTCAGGGCCTGGCCCTGGGGGTTCAGGCCTCCCATCGCCTGCTGCTGTGGAGGCACGCCGGGCCGCGGCACGCCAGCCTGCATGGCGTTCAGGTTCTGCAGGCTGGGCTGCTGGTGTATGCCAGGCTGGGGCTGCATGCCGGGCTGGGGCTGCATGCCGGGCTGGGACTGGAGGCCGGGCTGGGGCTGCATGCCGGGCTGATTGGCCACATACTTGGCTGTGCGCTGTTTGATGAAAGCTGCCATTAGCTGCGGGTTTGATTTGAGAATGTTCAGCACCTGCTGCTGCTGCTGAGGGGAGCTGGGTGACTTCAGGGTCCGCAGCAGGTCTTGCAGGGCGCTGGGGGAGATGCTTCTGGGCGGCTGCACGCTGGGCATCCGGGGCCCAGCCACGGCCGCCTGGGCCTGCATGGACATCACAGGCCTGGGCATGCCTGGCATCGGCTGCTGCTGGGGAAGGGGTGTCTGTTGCCACTGGCCGGGAGGCATGCTGGGCATGACAGGCCCGCTCACCTGGTTGGGTCGGGGCACGTTCAGGCTCACGGGGGCCATCTGGCTTCCTGGGGTCCCCATGCCCGTGCGCCCCGTGGGCATGCCGTTGTTGATGTTCACCCGGTACAGGTGCTGCTGCTGCTGGGCCTCACGCTCGATCTGCCGAGCAGCTTCCACTGCTGCAGGTGGGGGCTGGGCTGGGGGCGGGGGGGCTGGCACCTGGCTGGTGGGCTTCCCTGCAGACACCGTGGTAGGGGGCTGAGTCCGGGCCACGCTGGGGAAGCCAGCTGGTGACATGCTCACGGGTGAGGGCTGGGGCTGGGCAGGGGGCTGCGGCGTCTGGGGCGTGCTGGGCTGCTGCGTGGGGGTCCCGGGTGGTGCTGAGGTAGGAGAAGGCAGACTCTGCTGAGGCACGTTGCGGGTGTTCATGGTGGCCATCCGCCGGCGCATAAGCTGGGCCTGCTGCAGGCGGTGCTGGATCTGCTGCTGGCGAAGCTTGTGTTTGATGTTGAGGCAGAAGGGCACGGGGCATTTGTTTTCTTGGCAGTGCTTGGCGTGGTAGCAGCAGAGGGCGATGAGCTGCTTGCACACCGGGCAGCCCCCATTGGTCTTGCGCTTGCAGCCCTTGGTGTGCTGCACCACCCGCTTCATCTTCTGGCAGGACGGCAGCGAGCAGTTGGCGTTGCGGCACTGGCACGCATGCACCAGCGACTGGATGCAGCGTTGGATGCTCAGCCGGCGGGACTCCTGCGGGCTCTTTGACTGTGGCTCGCCCTGGCTGCTGCCCTCGTCGTCCAGGCCCAGCCCCCACTTCACCATCTTATGGGCATGGCTCTTGGTGTTATAGCAGTTGATGCAGAGGTCGTAGTCCTGCAAGCAAGAAAAGGGGACATGCTGGTGTCAGCATGGGGCCCAACACCAGGCACCTTGGCTGTTTCCCTCCACCGCTAGGTCTGGGTCTGTGCCAAGAGACCCAGACAGGATGGAAGCATGGACAGGACAGGAGCATGGGCCGTGTCCGTGCTGCTCCCAAAGACCTAGACTCCTGGGAACAGCCCTGCAGGCTCAAAGATAACCAGACTTATGCCGTGAGACGCCCCCAGCCTGTGAGTTCATGGACAGTAGACACCATTCCCCTTCCTTTGGGCTTCCTCTGCGCAGGGAGTCACACTGGTCCCTGCCACGGCCTGTCCTGCTCCTGTACCCGGACTGTGAAGCCTGACAGTGAAAGGCCTGGGCTACCCTACCCACAGCACGCCAGTGGGCTTTCCCAAATGCAGAAGCCCCAGTTACTGAAAACTGCTTGCACCTGACAACCTGACGGAGCCCTAGAACCAGGTACGAATTCTGTCTTCATAGAAAGAGGTGAAAAATGTCGCATGCAAAAACTAGACAGAGGACAAAGGAGACTGGAGAAAGCTGGAGTGCGGAAGAGAGGCGTGTGAAGGTGCGGAGAGAAGAAAGGCCCTCACTCGGCCGAGGACCCGCTCTGCCCACCTACAGACACCACAGCAAGTGGGTGGGCTCTGGGGTGGCAGGTGATGGTGACTGTCCTGGATGGGGAACGGTGGGGTCTGTCACCTGTCTGAGCCCATGCAAGGGACACCCACGCCGTTACACAGTGGGGCCAAAATTCCTACAGACGAGAGTGAGGGAGCATGACTGTGGGGTCTGCCAGGAACAAACGACCAGAGGGGCCCAAGCTACCAAGAGGACAGTGGGTGTTCCTAGCCATTTAGCAAGAACAGAACTGGGCACAGACAGGCCAGACTTCCCAGCAAAGCCTTCCTCTGGCTGTCCCCAGGGTGAGACCTGCCCCAATGCCAGGCCTGTGGCCATGGCTACACATAGCAGGTTTAGGAAACACAAACGTGGCAATGCCTTCTGCCTTGTGACACTGTCCTAGTACCGGACTCAGTGCAGCCACCATCAGGTAGAGACACCGACCCCAGCACCCACGCAAAGGGATGGGATGCTTCGTCAGCTCCCAGGCCGGCCGTGGGGCCTACCTCGCACACAGTGCAGTGCCAGCGCGTCTCCACGTGGTGCTTGCACTCGTTACAGGTGTAGACGAAGCGGTCCTGGCCCTGGGTGTGCAGCTCCACCAGCATACACAGCGTGGACCACTTGGAGCGGCGCAAGGAGGAGAACTCCCAGTGCTTGTCTCTGGCGAGGGTGAGGAAGGCGTCTCGCCCGTCCATGAGGTCGCAGCTAAGCAGGGGGTCGGGGTCGACAATGGGGGGCAAGGTGTTGATGACAGGCCCGGCATGCAGGTGGATCACGAAGAAGACCTGCAGGAGAGGAGGGGCTTTAGTCCCACACAGGGGACGTGGCACCTCTGGTGGTAAGCTTAGGGCAGGCGCAGCCACCCAGCCTGCAGGATAGGCAAGTGGCTGAGCCTGATGGCCCTGATGCTTTGGGATGGAACAGAATGGGTGACACATTGCATGACATCATCCAACTGGTCCACTTGGCCTCCTGGGGGCCACCTCCCTCCCGCCACAGACCTGCACGAGGCCCACCACTGCCAGCTGCACGTCTTTCCCTGCTCTGGGCTGGAGGCAGGGCTGCAGCGCCGCACCCTGCGCCCACCTCCTTGTGCTTCTCCATGGTGGCATAGAGCTTCTGGGACAGGTCATTGGACACGTTGGGCATGCTGGGCTTCTTTTTGTTGGCGCGGCTGATGCTGCTTTTGTTCTTGTTGGTCTTCTTATTGTTCTTCTTCTTGGCATTCTTGCTGTCGCCCTGACTACCCTGCAATAACAGGCAAGGTTGTGAGACCAGGCAAGCGCTCCTCCACACCTGGCAGGGACTCCCAGCTCCCGAGCCGTGGGTGTCAGGAAGCTCAGGCCAAAGCACGTCACCACCAGGCAGACCCCACACGTGCACAGCCACAGGCAGCTGTAGATGCCGCTCCCTTCAGGACAGAGCCGGGCCTGTCCTCAGGCAGTGCTGGTGTCACTGTCAGCTTTATGCTATGTTGCCTCTTGAGGGGAAAACAGACCCAGAGTGTGAGTTCAGAAATGAATTAATTAGAGCAGTACGGGGCATTTCCACTGTGCCACAACCATACATGGAAGATTCCACGTCACAACTGTGGTCAGCAGCTGTCTGCCTTGAGGAAGGCTCTACACACCTGAGAAAGCATGAAAGCTTCCAGGAGACAGGAAAGCTGTTCACGGCAGAAGCAGCTACCCCGGGAAGAGCGGGGACTCTGAGACTCTTGCAGGGTCCACTCAAGGCCCACCAAGGGTGGGCCAGCTCCCTGCCAGGGCCATCAGTGTTACGCCTGACTGGCTGAAGTTGTGATTGCCCACAGGAGGCTCCTCTGAAAAAATGCAGGCTTGCTACTCATTACACTGCAACAGAGAAAACTCAACTAGGTCTGGTCCAGACAGCTTTTTTTTTTGGTGCAGTGGTGCAATCTTGGGTTCAAGTGATTATCCCGCCCCAGCCTCATGAGCAGCTGGGATTATAGGCATGCACCACCACGCCCAACTAATTTTTCTATTTTTAGTAGAGACAGGGTTTCACCATGTTGGTCAGGCTGGTCTCAAACTCCGTTAACCTCAGAGAATCTTAGTGTTCAAAGATGGGTGTCAGTCCAGGGACAATCCATAACCCTGCCGAACTGACAAGGAGCTGGAGGAGCTGAAATGTCATGCAAGATCCTCTGTGAGATTCAGGGACAGAAAAGGAACATGAGAATAAAACTGAGAAAACAGGAACAAAGTGTGGACTTTAGTTAATAAGAATGCATCAATAAATGGCTCACCATGGCAGCAAATGTGCCACACAAAGGAAAGACATTAGTAACAGCAGAAACTGGGCGCTGGAATACAGCGGAGCTCTGCTCAACTGCCGTGTCAGCCCTAAAACAAACGAAGTCTTTTTTTTTTTTTTTTTTTTGAGACGGAGTCTCCCTCTGTTGCCCAGGCTGGAGTGCAATGGTGCGATTTTGGCTCACTGCAACCGGGTTCAAGGGATTCTCCTGCCTCAGCCTCCTGAGTAGCTGGGATCACAGGCATGCGCCACAATGCCCAGCTAATTTTTTATTTTGAGTAGAGACAGGGTTTCACCAGGTTGGCCAGGCTGGTCTTGAACTCCTGATCTCAAGTGATCCGCCCACCTTGGCCTCCCAAAGTGCTAGGATTACTGGCATGAGCCACTGTGCCCAGCCAGAAGCCTATTTTTACAAAATTATAAAAGAAATATGTTCACAAAATTAAGAAAATACAGACAAGTACTTTAAAAAAGTTGTTTCTTTTGCGGTGCAGAAGCTGTGGCAAAAGAAACAATCATTAGAGTGAATCGGCAACCAACAGAATGGGAAACAATTTTTGCAGCCTACCCATCTGA
>PVKV010043498.1:0-10021 GCA_004027835.1 Alouatta palliata | reverse complement strand
CTTTGCTACCAAGCCACTCACCAACAATAAGAAAAGACAATTTTTCAAAAAGCCAACAAAACCCAGAAAAAGGAACAGGTATCAATTCAAAATTATCACTCCAAACACTGCTGTTGCAAAAAAAAGAGTATGAAGCTGAATTCCCATAGCTTGTTAGAGAAGATCTTTAAAAGTAATTCAGAAAGTTAGGACTGGAACTACAGTGGTATAGACAGGTTATACTGCCATTATATGCATGTACAGTGGTAAATGTGGATAATTCCAGAACATTCAGCTTGGGAATATATTAAGCTTTCTCCTATTCCAGCAGAGGAAATAAAAACATATGCTTCTGGAATATTAAAATTGTCCTTACAAACAGAAGGTAGGGAAAAGGTAATGAGGGAGAATGTGGAACAAAAGTAGTAAAGGCAAGTCATTTTGAATCTAGGCTCTAATACCCAGGAAAGTTGAATAGAACTAAAATTCTTCTGAGCCAGTATCACTAAATTCTGGATTTGGCCTGAAACCAGTGGACCATATACACTACTAATAAATATCAAGTGCCCCACAGTGTTTGTGATATTAAAACATATTTTTAAATTATTATAAATTTCCATTCCGAAAAGTAGATCAAAATGACACTGGACCATCCAGTCAGTTTCAGAGTAAAGGACTTCCTCTAAAGAGAACTGACTTGGCAGAAATTTAGACTGGTAGGAATGTGATTAATATGGAGTAAATGAGACCAGGTTCTCAGTATAATTTTCATAAGGCTTCTACCCACCCCAGTTGTAAAGAGTAGTACTGAGGGGGCTCCAACAGAATGTCTTAGAAGGATGCTTCTCAGAGACAAAGGGTCTCTAAGTTTAACTCTTGACCCCTGTTCTCCTTACCTAAAGCTTGGGGAAGAAAATAAATATTTAATTTTTAACTATTCAGAGCTTTGGGCACATTATAATATTCTGTAGTTTCACTTTCTGAACCTTTGGCATATAATTTTTCTCAACTTACATTAAAAAATGTATGAATGCACCTTTTTCAGTAGTACCACATGAAAATATAAACCTTGTTCTTCCATAATTTCTACACAGGAAGAATGAATGAATAGTATCCTAAATATCCTGCAAAGTTACTTGACAAAAGATCAGGGAATCCACTTCCATATCTTAAGCAGTAGTTAACTAGTCTTCAATCTCATCTTCCCAAACATTGTCATCAACATTCACAGCATAAAACAGCCTGGAAGCATAAAGAAAGGTACATTTTAAAACACTTGAACAAAACAATATAAATTGCCTCTCCTCCTCTCAAAAATATTTTCTGTACTCTTATAACATTTCTGTACATCTTTTCTTCTCCTTTAATCATTCCACTGAGGAGGGCTGAAATCTGGGTCCCTCTGAACAATCTACCCTAAAGTTGGTTAAGAACAGCCCTTTTAGGGTGGATGAGTGCCTGCCCAGCTCCATTCCCATCTGGCCTAGAAATTTAACTGGCTGTAAGTCTTTTGGCCACAGCAGTCCCACTGAGGGCCTGGATGGAGGCAGGCAGGTTTGCCACACCACTCCAGCAACAATATGGGACAAAATAAGTTTGACCATCATTGCTGCCTCTGGCAAATCTCAGCCAAAAGGGGGAAAATGAGAAATAAAAATGAAACATAAATCCCACAACCAACTGAACAGACCCTCTCCTGGCCAAGGGGAACTCAGAGAAATCTTGAAAATGGGAGGCCAGACATACCTGGTCATAGCCCCCTCCCTCACTGACCACCATTAGGTTTTCTTTCTTAAGGGTTAAACAAACCAACTCTTTGGGAAGATTTGCTCCACAGCTGATCCAACAGCCTGATGCTGTCCCTCCCTTCTACAGATTTGGCACAAAAAACGGACCAGCATTTCTTCCTGCTAATAGACCACTGACCATGGAGTGGTTCTAGCCAGTCTATGGAGGATGTGCACTGAGGTTTTCCTGTTCTCTGCTTCACCTTTTCATGTCAGAAAACCCCACAGATCATGCTAATGCCACCTTTTTTCCTTTTTATTTTTTATTATTTTTTTTATTTTTGAGATAGAGTCTTGCTCTGTTGCCAGGCGCCAGGCTGGAGTGCAGTGGCGCGATCTCGGCTCACTGCAACCTCTGCCTCCCAGATTCAAGCAATTCTTCTGCCTCCTGAGTAGCTGGGATTACAGGCATGCACCACCACGCCCAGCTAATTTTGTATTTTTAGTAGAGATGAGGTTTCTCCATGTTGGTCAAGCTGGTCTCGAACTCTTGACCTCAGGTGATCCGCCCACCTCGGCCTCCCAAAGTGCTGGGATTACAGGCGTCAGCCACTGCTCCTGGCCAATGCCACCATTTTTTGAACATGGGTCCCCTGAAGGGGAATGAAGCTCAACTGCACATGCGGCATGTTTCTCCTTTCATAAATATTCATGACTCCTCCTACAGCTTATTGAATATGTACATCTGGCTATCTTGTAGGGCATAAATCCCTGTCTTCCTCTTCCCACCCTTAAAGTGTCTGTTTCTAGCTTCTGGCTGAAGGTTATGCTTCCAACCTGTCAGAATGGCCACCTTGCAGGCCGCAACTTTTTTTTTTTTTTTTTTTTGAGACGGAGTTTCGCTCTTGTTACCCAGGCTGGAGTGCAATGGCGCGCGATCTCGGCTCACTGCAACCTCCGCCTCCTGGGTTCAAGCAATTCTCCTGCCTCAGCCTCCCGAGTAGCTGGGACTACAGGCACGTGCCATCATGCCCAGCTAATTTTTGTATTTTTAGTAGAGACGGAGTTTCACCATGTTGACCAGGATGGTCTCGATCTCTTGACCTCGTGATCCACCCGCCTCGGCCTCCCAAAGTGCTGGGATTACAGGCGTGAGCCACCGCGCCTGGCCAGCAGGCTGCAACTCTTTATGAGAAACAAAGCTCTCCTTTCCAAATTAAAACAAACAAACAAAACAGTCCTTTTAGAATCCAGACAAACTCTCCAGGACCAAGGATAAACAATAATGGGGGATGAGTACCACAAAACTGATACTCAGTGTACACAATACATAGAATAAGCCAAGACCGGGGAAGTCAGTCAATTTAGAAGCAACTGAACTCTTTCAAGACACTATTATTAATATTACATGTTCATCACTCCATTCTATCTTCACAGTCCTTGTACCCTCCATTGGTAGAATGTTTTGTATCTATCAATTTGTCTTCCTTTCCTTATGTTACCTACAATTTATGCAATTTCCAATGCTCGATTTCTAATAGTTCATGGCAGGGGTTGTTTCTTCAATTTCTCTTATAGTTTCACAATACCAACGTATTTACTTAATAGACACCCCTTAACAAAGGTCATCAACTGATGCTGAAAGTGGGAGCTCTTGGAGAACAGGATATTCCTATTGTGCCAAGGAATCACCCCGCAGATTACTTACTAATAACAAAATGGAAAACTTACCTTTACAATAAAGCAAACAGTAGAACTGAGCACCACACTAATGGAGGACATCATGGGCCTCCTGATGTGATCCAATGCGGAATACACATCACTCCTCATGAAGTATCAGCAAAAAAAATGTTACTCTAAATCTGATGAAACTTCAGTCTAGACCTAACTTCCAGTTTACAGCAAATAGTATACAGAAACAAGCTAAAGGACATCATGGACAAATAAAACTCTAGAAGGTAAGACATTATATAAGACTACTGGCCTGGACTTTTCAAAAAATGAATGTTCACAACACACACACACACAGACACACAGACACACAAAGACACACACACACAAAGGTGGGCCAAAGCTTTTCTGTATTAAGAGACTAAAGAGATAGAACCAAATTCATTGACTGAACTTGTTTAGATTCTGGTTCAATCAAATAACTTTAAAAGATATTTTCAAGGATAATTAGGAAGTTTCAAATATGTATGTTTACTAGACAGCAATATGCCACTATCATTACATTTTTTTAAAGTACTGTCATTATGTAGAAGCATTTCCTTATCTTAGGAGAAAGGTGGAAATATTTAGAGTTGATGCATTATCATAATTCTATGTAGTTCATTAAAAATGCTAAGGGAACAAATATGACAGTACTATCAATTGTTAATTTAGGTGGAAAGTATCCTACTATTTATAGTTCTATCCTTTCAAATTCTCTGTATGTTTGAAAACTTTCACTGCAAAACCTTCCACATAGTGTATATTCTCATTATGAAACTCATTTTTGAGAAAAGTAATATAAAAATTCCTTTATGGGGGAAAACAGGTAAGATAATTCTCTTAAATAAGTCCAAGTACTTAAATAAAACACTGGATTTATGGTCTGCAAATCAAGTAAGTACCTGAGGAATTCTGTGTATACATACCGGTTAAAACATGGTGAAGCAGGATCATTGAAATGTTTGTAAGGGTTTGCTCTAGACAGAGAACCCATGCAAATCCAACAGAAATACTGCATACAGCCAGTACATGTCATCTTGTTACATCCATCTAATTTCTGGTCGGAAGGATAGAAAGAGAAAAATATCAAGGCTGTAAAAGCAGAAGAGACATGCACATGCCAAAAAGATTCAGTACAACATTCTCCTAGTCACTGATAACTATGTAATTATTTTCTATTTTATATTACAAGTAAAATACAGAAAATAGGTAGCTAGTGTTACTACAACTAGCTACTTGGCACAATCTCTTCTGATAATACAAATTACACACATATAACTGGAACACGTAGTTAGATTAACATTAAAATATTTGGATGTAACAAGTGTGAGTTTCTAATTTTTACATAAATCTAAGTAAATATTTGGTACCAAGTCGTCCACTCTGTCATAGGGCTAAGGTATGTTAAAAGTGATTATATGGCCTGGTGCAGTGATTCATGCCTGTAATCCCAGCACTTTGGGAGGCCAAAGCAGGCGGATCATATAAGGTCAGGAGTTCGAGACCAGCCTGGCCAACATGATGAAACCTCGTCTCTACTAAAAATACAAAAAATTAGCCAGGTGTGGCTGGTGGCGGCTGGCACCTGTAATCCCAGCTACTCGGGAGGCTGAATCAGGAGAATTCCTTGAACCTGGGAGGTGAAGATTGCAGTGAGCTGAGATTGCGCTACTATACTCCAGCCTAGGCAATAGAGAGAGACTCAGTCTCCAAAAAAAAAAGTGATTATATATAGTGCCAGTTTACTCAATGGAATAACGGGAATCACCACTAGGTTCAGTTCAGACATAATAGATTAGAATAATAGAATCAAATGCAGAGATGTATTTTGATTTTAAAATATATTAAGATTCTTGTTAAGAAGCAATAGATTTGTCTAATTATTTTGGCTCAGATTAATTCTTGGGTACATCTTAATTAAACAGGTGTGCAGCATTCCAGGGTAGTTCTGAGAGATCAGATCTGATTTATTTTTTAATCACATAGATGAAGTAAGAGTTGACCATAGCTCTAGTATGCTCTCCTTACAACCCATTCAATTTTGAGGTGGATACAACGTGAGAACAATGGTCGCTGTAAGAAAACACTTGGAAAAGGGAAGTCTACATACATTTAAGGTTGATAACAATATTTAGTAGTGAAATTTCCATCTTCCAAGTAAGAAAGTGTAATAATACCAGCATGTGTTTTCTAAGTCATAAAACTGACTAATAAGTCTTCTTAAGGTAATCATAACATGCTTGCAAGGCTGATGGCCTCCAACTCTGTCCCAAAACATTTACCTCTATGGGAGTTCCACAACATGGGCAGTTCTTGGAGTTCTTCTCTAGCCACTTTTTACTTTCCAGCTCTTCCAGTGCCTTCTGAATTACCCTCTTACCATACCTTTGTTCCAAAAGTCTTTTATTGGGCTCATCTGCTTGCAGGTATTCACTTCGTAAGTCCATTAATTTCTCTAGAAAGTGAAATGGAAAATTAACTTTTATATAGCTTTGTAATGCTGACTAAAAATCATTTAAAATGGCACTTTTTTTTCCAACTCGGACCCGACAGAATGGCTCCTGCAAAGAAGGGTGGCGAGAAAAAGGGCCGTTCTGCCATCAATGAGGTGGTGACCTGAGAATACACCATCAACATTCACAAACGCATCCATGGAGTGGGCTTCAAGAAGCGTGCCCCTCGGGCACTCAAAGAGATTTGAAAATTTGCTATGAAGGAGATGGGAACTCCAGATGTGCGCATTGATACCAGGCTCAACAAAACTGTCTGGGCCAAAGGAATAAGGTGCTAAAGTTATCTGAATTAGAAGGAATGTCCCATACCGAATCCATGTGCGGTTGTCCAGAAAATGTAATGAGGATGAAGATTCACCAAATAAGCTCTATACTTTGGTTACCTATGTACCTGTTACCACTTTCAAAAATCTACAGACAATCAATGTGGATGAGAACTAATCACTGATAATCAAATACCTCAAATAAACTTATAAAATTGCCTTTAAAAATAAATAAATAAAATGGCAATAATCTTTGACTATTCAATAATGCTATTCCTAGAACTTTATCATAAGGAAAAAATCCAAAGTCATATGCATGGAGATGCATATAACAATGGCAAAAAAATTAAATTTCTAAGGAAATAATTATGTTTGGAAGAGCCATTTAATGACATAATATTCAATTATTAAAAACATAATTAAGTTGGCTACAACTCAAAACATTCACCACAGAATCCAGAAAAAAAAGTTTATATTATAACCCAGTAAAAATTACGCATGCACAAATGATAATGAATGGAAAGGACTCCACCAACTAAAAAAGATGTATCTGTTAAAGGTGGTAGAACAAGTAGGCTATTTTTTTTCCTTTGATTTCTTAATGTTGGTATGTTGATGCAACTGGAAGTATACAGTTAAAGACTGACTCATCTAAAAGACACAAAGGTTGAAAGACATTTTCCACTAAGTCAGCACCATTCACCATTTGATAATGAAGAGGCCTACCTACAAGATGCTGGCTGATGCAACTGAAATTACCTATCCACTCTTTCCTCTCAGGGTACTTTCTTGGAAATAATGATACTCTGCTAACATTAGCAAGTAATAACTACAATAATAATGGTATTAATAATTACCTTTTTTTTTTTTTTTGATCCCACTCTGTCTCCTAGGCTGGAGTGCAGTGGTGCAATCTGGTTCACCACAACCTCTACCTCCTGGGGTCAAGTGATCCTCCCACCTCAGCAACCTGAGTGGCTGGGACTACAGGTGTGCATCACCACATCCCGTTAAATTTTATATTTTTTGTAGACACAGGGTTTTGCCACGGTGTGAAACTCCTGGACTCAAGCAACGCCCCCACCTTGGCTTCCCAAAGTGCTGAGATTACAGGGGTGAGCCATTGTGCCTGGCCCCATTTTGCATTTTACATGTATTAGCCCACTGTTTCTCAAACTATTTATGATAAAGGACCATTTTTTTTTCTCCACTGTCAAAAGTTTCTAACCCTCTCAATTTCTGTATCTTGTTATAGACCAGTGTAACAAATTTAACAATTTTGAATAGCACTATATTAGTTCCCTTCATTCTTAAAATAACCCTGTGAAGTTGTTATCTGCTCTAGCTGCAATTCTGTGAAGTAGCTGTTATCATCATTCCTGTTAGTCAGAAAGACTAAGCCACCAAAGTCCAGTTAAATCGACATTAAGGACCTGATTTATGATTCCTTATCTCGACTGGAGATGGCAAACACGTTTCACTCCTATGTCTACTTCATCAGAGGGTAGTTTTCTGAGGTGCCATGTTGAGGAAGATTCTGAGGCTTCTCTGGGCTCAAGGAGAAAGCATTTGATAACTGGTCAAATACATGTGCCATGGAGACAAGAATGGCAGCTTAGATGCCCTGCATTTGCCATCCAGGATCTATATTATTCCATGTTCATAGACAGAATTTGCTGTGCCATTCCTTCTGGAATGTTCCTCCCTGATATCTGCATGGTTTTTCTTACCTCCTTCAAGTCTTTACTTAAACCATTTTGCCAGTGAGGCCTCCCCTGGCTTCTGTAACTAAAATCCCAAGTCCCTTCCCCTTCAGAACATTTCATATCCTATCCTTGCTTTATTTCTTCTGTCTCCTGCAGCACTTACCACCACCTGATATCCTTACTTTGTTTTCCTGGCTCCGCTAGTAGAATGTAAGTTCCATGAGGGCAGAGATTTTTGTCTCTTTTGGTTACTAGTACAGTCCCAGAGCCTAGAATAGTCACTGACACAGAAATATCCGTTGGATGAAGACTTCCAAATTGAAGAATGAAGTCATAAGGCGCTCGTAGGGGAGTGAGATGTTGGGGAGAGATTGGGGATGGGGGTATGGGTTCACACAGTTAAAACATACCTGCAGTCACCTTACATGGAGAGACCCCATGGTAGGTCAACCTACACAAGGTACAGAAGGCAAAATTGCAGCTGGAGCAGATACCCATGGTGCAGCCAGGCTCCTGCATCACAGGCAGCTGGCAGCATGGGCGAGGGCAGTACACCACATCTGCCATCAGGTCCAAGGTGGACTGGAGGAGAAGGCGGTCATAACGGGCAAATAACTCTGCTTCTACTAACTCTTTGACCTAGAGGGAAATACAAAACACCATAGGTTTGATGATTCCACAACCAGTTCTGAACCTAAGGAGAGTCTTAGGATGACAGTGTAAAACAGATGGGCACATAAACTAAAACCTTTCACTTCAAAATCAAACCAAGTATATATTGACTGAGATGGCAATATATACCACACATATAATTTGTTAAAACTAAGCAAAATGTACAATTTATTTTATATTTTAGTTTTATTTCTTTAGAGATGGGGTCTTGCTCTGTCATCAGGACTGGAGTGCAGTGGTGCAATCACAGCTCACTGCAGCCTTGAACTCCTGGGCTCAAGTGATTCTCTACCTCAGCTTCCCAAGTAGCTAGGACAACAGGCACTTGCCATCATGCCTGACTGACTTTTTTTTTTTAAGACATGGAGTCATGCTATTTTGTACAGGCTGGTTTTAAACTCCTAGTCTCAAGCGATCCTATCTTGGCCTCCCAAAGTGCTGGGACTATAAGCTACCATACTAGCCTTGTATGATTTAAATGTGTAGTTTATTTTAAGTAAAACTATGCTTTAATAAGAAAACAAAAAACTGACCAGGCGCAGTAATTACGCCTGTAATCCCAGTACTTTGGGAGGCCGAGGTGGGAGGATCACTTGAGGTCAGGAGTTCAAGATCAGCCTGGCCAATATGGTGAAACCCCATCTCTATCAAAAATACAAAAAAAAAAAAAAAAAAAAATTAGCCAGGCATGGTGGCAGGTGCCTATGATCCCAGCTACTCAGGAGGCTGAGGCAGGAGAATCACTTCAACCCAGGAGGCAGAGGCTGCAATGAGCCGAGATGGTGCCCCTGCACTCCAGCCTGGGTGACACAGCAAGACTGTCTCAAAAAAACAAAACAAAACAACGACAACAACAAAAATCCTAAGTAGGCTGTACTTATGCTAAAGTCTGTAAAAAAGTCGGTTAATCATTCCAAGAGATGTCCCCTTCAAATCCCAACCTCACACAAGGATAAGCCAGTGATTCCCCAAAGTTCATGGGATCCTAACAGATATACAGAGTCAATTACCACAGTTACTTAATAATTACTTTAACACTCATCCTTGCCTACTGCAAGGCCAAAGGAAGCATTCCATTTGCTTAAGCAGTAGACTAAGACCACAGAATTCTTAATGGATACAGTGAAACAACTTGTGGGCTGGCTCCAAGGCCTCAGACTGCCTCATAAACCCTATCAATGAAGTTCCTGAGAAGATATCTCCATTTGTTAAGAGAATTAAGAGGCACCCATCAGCAGGGTGAACAGTTACCTGACCAGGAGTGGCCACCGAAGGGCACTTTGGTTCTGGGCAGTTGAGGCACTGAACCTGGCCATCTCTGATCTGGATTTCAAAGTAGTCCTTCAGACAGGCTTTGCAGTACACATGCCTGCACTCCAAGAAGTACATGCATTCACTACCCAGCTTCTCACAGAAACAGATATTGCACAGGAACAATTTACTATTAA
>PVKV010043497.1:0-10020 GCA_004027835.1 Alouatta palliata | reverse complement strand
ATGCTTGAAGTAACTGTCTTCTACAAATATATGCATTTTCATTTCTGGACAGAATAATTAAGAGCCCATTTTATTCTCATTTTGAGTATAAACATTTCTAGAGAATACAGGTATTTGCACCAGATTCTGCTCATTGCAGGAATTCAAATTCAACAGGTCTGTGACTGTCCCCAAGCATATCAGTTATTTTAATATTTCACAGTTTATTCTGGTAATTACCTTAAAACAGCTGTTCTAGACTTATAGTAGTTACTCAAAACTCTGACCTATAAGGTGAAAAATCAATAATTTTTACTAGACCAAACTATTTTCAAAGAATGTTTATATAGTAGATTAGGAAGCCACATTCATTAGTGAGTAGTCTCTTTATCATGGTCTCTTTAAAGGAATCATTTGGGGTAAATTTCCTGTCTGTTGACATTATTCATGATACAAACATCTTTAAAATTTAGATTATTTTAAAAGCTGCCATTGTTTATTAACCATGATAGTCATAGAAAATTCTTCTGGTGAAAATAATGCATATAGTCTGCCCCAATCTATAATTTCTCATTACACGCACTGAGTTAATTTCCCCCTTATATTGCATTAATAAGAATTACAACAGAATCAAAAATCAAAACAGAGATATTGATATTTCTAATGTTTCAGTAATACTATTTTCAAACATTTTAAAGTCAAATGTTTAATTAGAACCAAGAGTTATATTTCTCCATAGCCACATGCCAAGAAAGAGAAATGATTCATACTATTAAAGGAAAAACTCAAAGAATAATATACAAATTAGGCAGCACTTTAGAACTAGAAGCAGCTCAGAGAGTTCTGCCAATATTGTGAGTAGTGAATATTTATAGGCCAAATGAAGAAACAAAGTCGAGACATCACCTGATTGGGGCTATAGCTAGACTTCTGCCTCATTTGGGCATGGTGTGATAAGTTGGCTTCTTGTCATTGGCTAAAGTTCCACTATTCATGATGGGCTGAAATCCAGCTATTTCTTACACAACAACTATACTCCCAAGTTAGGATTCAACTTGCTTCCATACTAATCTAGATTGTGATTTGTTACATAGGAACTGAAAGTATAGAGACAGCCTCCGACTAATGGCTTCCTGCTCATTTAACAATACACAGAATTTTATAAACAAGTTTTGAGCTGACAACTAGGTTTATTTATATTTTATCCTCCTAGACTGTGCTAAGTGTTAGTCAATTACCATAAAATAGAAAAGTGGATAGACTGTGACAAAGCTGACAGCCACAGGAAGGTCCTACGCCTATGCAAGAGACCAGGGAAACAAGGAGTGAAAGTCTTTGGCTTTGACATGACACATGGAATTTGGTTTTCAGCAAATGGTAACATATGGGGAACTCCTATATTTGATAGTTAAATGAATGCCTTTCTGTGGTTCCCTTCTCATCTCAGTCAGTGTTTCTCATTCTTTAACATAAGTTACTTGAAATGTCTATACAATGCCATAACTACCTCTTTAATTACAAGGAATATGTCTCTCTCTTCTTTCTTGTTCTCATAGCTGTTCAGTCTTATGTACTTCTAGGTAACTACTAGAAAGGAAAAAAGTATCCAAAAAGTACAAACCAGATGCTATTAAATTGCTAAATATTTATCATGGAGTTTTCTACTATTTCTTTGAACTTTTGAGTTTTCAGAACTTGATTTACTTTCATCATTATTTACTCTGTGTAATTTTTAAAATAATGCTTTTAAGTATAGTACATTATTATAGTCTCACCTTAAATGTTTGATTTGCATTTTGTTGGAATCATACACTAATAAATATATTTACTGCTTAATCATTTTCCTACCAAATTTCATTAAGTAACAAATTAATAAATATAATTTATAGAATCAGAAAATTAATCTGATAAGTAAAAGCTATGATGAACAGAAATAGAAATATTTTTGCTTAAGATATCTATGTCACAATGTCTTACATTGAATAGAATATTAAATTAGTTTATGTTAAATGTATGCTAACATTATTGATAGTTTTAAAAGATTTGATTCAGAAAGAGGTAGACATCACTTATGTCTCTCTTAAAACAGAAACTTTCCTCTCCTAAAAATTGGTTATTTATTAATTCATCTGTGTTTCAATTGCATCATACAAAACAAAATTGTTATCTTAAAATATTTGCTGATATTTCATCTTGAATACTAGAGGATATTTTATAAAACCATTGTAGAAAACAAATAATATTTTTATTCTCTTTTTTTGAGCCTGTCGTCTCTTTGTGGAATTATAGAAAAAGAGTTGTTTTGGAATTCTTTCTTTTTTCTCAATGTGTATCTGTGTATTTATATAGAAATCACACATTAGAAAAGTTAAATTAAAAATTTTAAATGTATCCAAGAAAATCTTGCTTAAAATTTTGTTTTCATAGTTAATAGCTTTTGAGAGAATAGAGAGCAAAGTTTTCTTTTACAAATTCTATGCTCCAAAGCAAGCTATCTCTTGTTCAGTTGTCTGAAATTCTGGAACTCAGCTTAACACTCTGCTTTTATCTATCTAAATACATTTGACCTAATGGATAAAGAAAATCTGGTACATATACACAAAGGAATATTATTCAGCCATAAAAAAAGAATGAAATCATGTCATTGGCAGCAACACAGATGAAACTGGAGGTCATTATGCTAAGTGAAATAAGCCAAGCAGAGAAAGACAAATATTGCATGTGTCATTCATATTTGGGGGCTAAAATTGGACCTCATAAAGATAGAGAGTAGATTGGTTGTTACCATAGACAAGGAAGAGGAGAAGGGGGAAGTAAAAACAGATGGATTAAGGAGTTCAAACATACAGTTATATAGATGAAATTAAACCCAGAGTCTGTTAGATCAGCAGGTTGATCACAGTTAACAGTAATCTACTGTACCTTCAAAATTTCTAAAAGATGATAATTCAAATATTCCTAGCATAAAAAAGATAAATATTTCATGTGTTGGATATTTCAATTATCTAGATTTGATCTTTACACATTATATGAATATATCAAAATATTACATGTGCCCCCAACATATGCATATCTACTACATATCAATAAGATACATCAATAAGTAAAAGATACACACATACATTTGGCAAATTTACATTTGACACTTAAGTGCAAATCTGCCACCCTCATCTCAGAAAAATTTTTTTAACCCTTTTTTTTTTTTGAGACAGAGTCTCACTCTCACCACGACTGGAGTGCAGTAGGGCAATCTCGGCTTAGTGCAAACTTCTGCCTCCTGGGCTCAAGAAATCCTCTCACCTCAGCCTTCCAAGTAGCCAGGATTAAAAGACTTCTTATCAAGACTCTTTTTGGTTTAGTCTTTTTTTTTTAATATATATACTTTTTATTGCATTTTAGGTTTGAGGTACATGTGAAGAACATGCAAGATTGTTACATAGGTACACACATGGCAGTGTGATTTGCTGCCTTCCTCCCCATCACCTATATCTGGTATTTCTCCCAATGCCATCCCTCCCCAACTCCTGACCCCCCGCTGTCCCTCCCCTTTTTCCCCCCGACAGACCCCAGTGTGAGATGCTCCCCTCCCTGTGTTCTCATTTTTCAACACCCGCCTATGAATGAGAATATACGGTGTTTGATTTTCTGTTCTTGTGTCAGTTTGCTGAGAATGATGGTTTCCAGGTTCATCCATGTCCCTACAAAGGAAGCGAACTCATCATTTTTGATGGCTGCATAATATTCCATGGTGTATATGTGCCACATTTTCCCTGTTCAGTCTATCATCGATGGGCATTTGGGTTGGTTCCAGGTCTTTGCTATTGTAAACTGTGCTGCAATCATTCTACTATAAGTACACATGCACACGAATGTTCATTGGTTTAGTCTTTATTGTGTGTGTGTGTGTGTGTGTTTCTAAGACAGGTTCTCTCTCTGTTGCCCAGGCAGGAGTGTGATGGTGTGATCACAGTTAACTGCAGCCTCTATCTCCTGCACTCAGGTGATCCTCCAACTCAGCCTCCAGAGTAGCTGGGACTACAGCCATGTGACACCACACTCAGTTAATTTTTGTATCTTTTTCCCAGGCTGGTATCAAACTACTGGACTCAAGTAATCCTCCAGTCTTGGCCTCCTAAAGTGCTTGGAATACAGTGTTAGCCACCATCTCTGGCCTCAGTCTTGATGTTTTGGCAAATAAATTTTTATTTTATTTTTTTACTTGTGATAGTCATTAAATATTTGAAATTTAGCACCATTCCTATCTTTCTAGTGGTGGTCTATACCATGTCCTCCTTTGATCCACTCTTCTCATACATATTATCTCCCTATGCTGCTCCCCAATATATATTTATTCCCATGTTCCAATATATTTTATTCATCTCTCTCTCTAGTTATAGAAATAGTCCTTAAAATAATAAAATTAGATGTTGAAATATAGAAAAGTAATTATATTTCCCTCACACTTGTAATCCCAGCACTTTGGGAGGCTGAGGCAGGCGGATCACGAGGTCAAGAGATCGAGACCATCCTGGTCAACATGGTGAAACCCCATCTCTACTAAAAATACAAAAAAAAATTAGCTGAGTGTGGTAGCGCGCACCTGTAGTCCCAGCTACTTGGGAGGCTGAGGCAGGAGAATTGCTTGAACCCGGGCGGCGGAGGTTGCAGTGAGCCGAGGTCGTGCCACTGCACTCCAGCCTAGCGCCTGGTGACAGACTGAGACTCTGTCTCAAAAAAAAAAAAAAGAAAAGAAAAGTAATTGTATTTCCGTAGCTTATACGTGTGCTTTGTTTTCTTGTTGTATGTTTGTGCATATACATACGTGTGTACATGTACAAATAGAATGTCACATGTAACTTCTGGATAAATTTCCAAGGCAAGATACAGTCTGAACACCATAGTAGCCTAGTTTATTGAATTTTATAAATACAGCTTTACTTAGTTTGTAATAAATTAGGTTTTATAATAAATTTTTGAGGCAAAAATCCACATTAAGCTTCACACTTTTTACTAAACACTTTCAAATAGAAAAGCAAACTGAAAAGGCTTTTAATTTTTACTTAAAAGCACAAATAAATAATATACAAAGGCTTATTTTAATCAATTTTCCTATTATCTATTCAGTTTAAATGTATATTTATGTTTTTCAGCCATTTAGTTCCCAAATTTTTATTTCTATTTTATAATAATTTCATTTTAAAATTGACCATATTTTTTAAATTTATTCAGTTTTTCTTTCTCCACTCATAAGGAATGATATCTAAAATATAACATTATCATTTTATTCAAATTATACACACACTCTCAAACTTCTGCACGTTTTTCAATAGCAAATCTCCTAAGCACAGATTTTTGATACATCAGAATTCAATTTACATTTAATATTTATTTATAAATGTTGACAGTATGAACAATATTTCTTAATAAATTATTGTTTTATTATTTCCAGTTAGTATGCTCATACTTGCACTAAAAGTTCTACACAATAGCTTATAAATAAATAGAAACTATAATTGATAACAAGAAGTTCAGCGTTGGCATCAGTATCTCAATGTTACACTCCCATTCCCAGAATAACTCCACTTCTCCATGCTATCAAATGAGTCTGTGGGTATTTTTCATTGCTTGCAGCCATAAGTTGGAAAAAAATGAAATGATGCTAGTTTCAATATTTATTGCATTACATCATGACCAAAACACCAAAAGCATTGGCAACAAAAGCCAAAATAGACAAATGGGACCTAATCAAACTCCACAGCTTCCGCACAGCAAAAGAAACAGTCATTAGAGTGAATCAGCAACCAACAGAATGGGAAAAAATTTTTGCAGTCTACCCATCTGACAAAGGGCTGATATCCAGAATCTACAAAGAGCTTTACAAGAAAAAAACAAACAAGCCCATTCAAAAGTGGGCGAAGGATATGAACAGACACTTTACAAAAGAAGACATACATGAAGCCAACAAACATATGAAAAAATGCACATCATCACTGGTCATTAGAGAAATGCAAATCAAAACTACACTGAGATACCATCTCACGCCAGTTAGAATGGCAATCATTAAAAAATCTGGAGACAACAGATGCTGGAGAGGATGTGGAGAAATAGGAAGGCTTTTACACTGTTTGTGGGACTGTAAATTAGTTCAACCATTGTGGAAGACAGTGTGGCGATTCCTCAAGGATCTAGAAATAGAAATTCCATTTGACCCAGCAATCCCATTACTGGGTATATATCCAAAGGACTGTAAATCATTCTACTGTAAGGACACATGCACACGAATGTTCATTGCTGCACAGTTTACAATAGCACAGACCTGGAACCAACCAAAATGCCCATCAATGACAGACTGGACAGGGAAAGTGTGACACATATACACCATGGAATATTATGCAGCCATCAAAAATGAGGAGTTCACGTCCTTTGTAGGGACATGGATGAACCTGGAAACCATCATTCTCAGCAAACTGACACAAGAAGAGAAAATCAAACACCGCATATTCTCACTCATAGGTGGGTGTTGAACAAAGAGAACAAACACATGGACACAGGGAGGGGAGCATCACACACTGCGGTCTGTCAGGGGGAAAAAGGGGAGGGACAGTGAGGGGTGGGGAGTTGGAGAGGGATAGCATGGGGAAAAATGCCAGATATAGGTGATGGGGAGGAAGGCAGCAAATCACACTGCCATGTATGTACCTATGCAACAATCTTGCATGTTCTTCACATGTACCCCCAAAACTAAAATGCAATAAAAAAATAAAAAAATAAAAAATAAAAAAATCAAAGCAAAATGAACAAGGTAAAAAAAAAATTCTAAATAGGTTCCCTATGTCTTGGTTAATCATCTCTACACCATGATCTGTAGTTGCATTTTTATGTTAGTTTCTATTTTAAAACTGTGTATATCTAACCATATTCTTCACTGATTTCACATTGAACATGTGTTTACTGTGTGACTAGGACTATGCCAGATTTAATAATTGTGTAGAGAATTAGGTATGCCCACTCACCTTTATTCAAGAATTGTGGTTTTTACATGAAGTCAAGGAGCACATGTTTCACATGAAGCCAGATAACTAAACAAATAATCACAGTAAAATGCAATGCCTATTTGGAGATGAAGATAGTTTTCCAAATATTTTTTCCACATACCATTGAATTACTCCATTGAAATTCTAAAGCCTTTATTATATAGCCATATCATAAAAGTATGACCAAGGATTTAGCTCTTCAGTTAAGTTGATTTTCTCATAGTACTGCAAATCATGTGTTTGGTATCACCTGCTTGTCTTCCGACTTTTTAATGCATTCACTTAGAATGTACTCTTGCCTGAATTCCACTTTTCTGAAGATAAATCTATCATTTCTTGACTCCTTTTATCATTATTCTATTTCTCCAAACTCTTTCAGCACATTTAGCTAGCACTATGCAACTTAACACTTAAAATGATAGTATTTTATATTTTGTCCTTTATATATCCAGTCTTAAATTGACCATCAGTTTATAAGCTTCTTAAAACAGGCCCATATATTTTGTATTCTTTTGTATTTCACTATGTTGCTAACTCAGTGTTGAACACAGAATACATAGTCATTAAACTCTTAGATAATTTCTTGGAAATAAATGGTAGTACTAATTGGCCTGATATTATATTTTACTTCAAAAGTGTATGTCATTTAGTTTTAAACATTACTTAAGATACATTTGGCAGAAAAATGAGAGATTTTCATGTAAATTTATATACCACAAATTAAGGTTTTAAAATTATTTAATTAACATGTATAATCACATTTTGTGATAATCCTAAATATTCCTCTATATATTCCAAGTACTGGGTAACAAATTGAATATTTGATTACAGGAAGATTGCCTAATAGTTTTCTAAAGCTGAGAATATATATCTTCTTAAATCAAAATGTATTTTATTTCAGTCCAAACTTAAAAGAATCCCATTGTAAGTTGCTCCAAACTATTTATTTATTATTAAAGAGGATTTATTATTGCATCAGGCAGGAAAAACAAAAACATATCATATCCTCAATTTGACACATTGTGTTTCATTTGAAGAAATCATAGCTAGAGCAAGACTCCATCTCAAAAATAAGAAAAAAAATCAAATAGTGTTCAAGTCTAATTTATTGTTTCAGTTGCTTTTAATGTGATTCTCTAACCTATCAGAACATCTTTGATATATAAAGATGGTGTTTCAACACTGCCAAATTCCACATAATGGCATATTATACTATTATAAAGTAAAATACACAAAATACTATGATGAATAAAAACTAATGGTAGCCATTTCCTACCAGTACCTTTATATAAACTTTAAAATATAAATTTCTAACATTTATCTAGAATTCCTCAGTGTACCTATAAATTGTAAAACTACAATTTTGGCCTGTCAATCACTTATTTTTCTTCTAACTCAGTAGCATAGGTTAGCTATGTATTAAATAGATGAGTATTTTATGAAGTCTCCCACTTGATACCTGCTCTTTAACGGTTTCATGCAACCACATTTCAACTTAAAATAACCTATTTATTTCTTAATAGCTTTTCTATATAGGT
Organism: Alouatta palliata; assembly: GCA_004027835.1. Classification (NCBI taxonomy): domain Eukaryota; kingdom Metazoa; phylum Chordata; class Mammalia; order Primates; family Atelidae; genus Alouatta; species Alouatta palliata. The sequence continues at coordinate 1,469 of PVKV010043497.1, read as the reverse complement.
CTCAAAGATTGATGACAGACTTTACTAGCATTTTGTTGTTGAAAGTAATTATATCTGGGATATTTGTGCACGTTATATTTTCTTTGTTTCTTTCTCTTTTATTTATTTATTTATTTAGAGATGGAGTCTCTCTCTGTCACCGAGGCTGGAGTGCGGTGGCACTATCTTGGCTCACTGCAACCTCCACTTCCCAGGTTTAAGCAATTCTCCTGCCTCAGCCTCCCTACTAGCCGGTACTACATGCCCCTGCCACCACACCTAGCTAATTTTTTTGTATTTTTAGTAGAGACGAGGTTTCACCACATTGGCCAGGCTGGTCTCGAACTCCTGACCTTAGGTGGTCCACCCACCTTAGCCTCCCAAAGTGCTGGGATTGCAGGCATGAGCCACCGCACCTGGCCGTACTTTATATTTCCTATGACGTTATTAATTTCAATAAAAACTGAAAAAGAAATTTCAAAAGGTCACATTTCCTAAAGTTGAAATGAGAACTTAAAATTATTATGGGAAGCACTTAACTAAAATCTACATTACCACCGGTTTGGTTGAGACTGATATCCATCAAGCGTTGACACACTGTTGAACTAGATAATAAGTGACATTACTTCCACAAGTGACACAGAACTTTCCTAACTATTTGAACAACTTTGATTGATCTTTTGGTATAAATATCATCAAGCTTGATAATTATCTCTGGATATTGCACAAAAGGGCTTTTGTCAAATTGTTTGACATGTTTTCTGGAAGACATAATCATTGTAATTATGTCTTACATTTATTAGCTGTCATTTGGTAAGTAATGCTACCTAAATAGAACTTTTTTACATATGGGAAAGATCATGCATCTGTGCAATTTACTCAACATAAAAAGTTATTTGGCTATTCATTAACCAATTAAATTCCTTATCTAGGCACATTGCAAAATGTCCTTTCCAAAATAAAAAGTGCTATTTTGTAGTTATTTTTTATTTATCTGCTGTTATTTGTTCTAGTGCTGAATGATTTTTCTCATTCCATGCATCTAGGAAAAATTTTCCCAAAATGTCCTTTTCAATGTTTGTGTGTCTGTCTTCTGCAGTTATATGCAGCTTGGACTTAGGATGATAGCGACCTTATAATCAATTGTTTCTTCTAATACTCATTATAAAATGACCTTAGTATTGTAATAACATAAAATTTACAATAATGCTTTCCATAGTTTTCTGTAGCAGCAGCTTCAATTACCTGAACCTATAGGAAAATATCTCATGTTCCTGAATTACACAACTAATAGTTAAATGAGTTAATAAGTTTCCAGTTGATAGATTCAATGCAAGGCCAACAAATATACCAGGAAATAATTTTGCATTGTTCTTTTATTAGATTTTAGTAAGTTCCTTGAGTTGAAGTATTTGACCCTATCACCAACAAGCCATGCAGAATATCTTTTTTATAATGTAGATGCCTGTGAATTCCTTTCCCCTTTTTCA
>PVKV010043496.1:0-10022 GCA_004027835.1 Alouatta palliata | reverse complement strand
CGCCATTGCACTCCAGCCTGGGTAACAAGAGCGAAACTCCGTCTCAAAAAAAAAAAAAAAAAAAAAAAAAAAAAAAAAAATTCACTCTTTTCTGGTGTATAGTTCTATGAGTTTTGACAAACAAATGTCAGGCTGTGGGCTGAACTGTATCTGCCTCCCACATTCGTATCCTGAAGCCCTAGCCCTCAATGTGATTCTGTTTGCACACGGAGCTTTTTAGGAGGTAATTAAGGTTAAATGAGCTGGGCTCAGTGGCTCATGCCTGTAATCCCAGCACTTTGGGAGGCTGAGGCAGGTAGATACCTGAGGTCGGGAGTTGAGACCAGCCTGGCCAACATGGTGAAACCCCATCTCTACTAAAAATACAAAAATTAGACGGGTGTGGTGGTACATGCCTGTAATCCCAGCTACCCGGGAGGCTGAGGCAGGAGAATTGCTTGAACCCAGGAGATGGAGAATGCAGTAAGCCAAGATCACGCCACTACACTTCAGCCTGGGCAACAGAGTGAGACTCTGATTTAAAAAAAAAAAAAAAAAAGGTAAACTGAGGTCGAAGGGTGGGGTTCTAATCCCATGGGATTGGCAACTTTACAAAACCAAAACAAAACAAAAAAAGAACAAAAAACAAACTTCATAAGATGAAGCAATAGCTATCCCCCTCCCCCAACATCTCCATTACTCCCACACTGTGAGAGGAACATGGGAGAAAGTGGCCGTCTGCAAGCCAGGAAGAGAGCCCCCATCAGAAACTAAACCTGCTGCCACCTTGATCTTTGACTTCTGGCCCTGAGAACTGTGAGAAAATCAGTGTCTATGGTTTTTGTTTTGTTTTGTTTTGAGACGGAGTTTCACTCTTGTTGCTCAGGCTGGAGCGCAGAGGCACAGTCTCTGCTCACTGCAACCTCTACTTTCCAGGTTCAAGCAATTCTCCTGCCTCAGCCTCCCGAGTAGCTGGGACTACAGGCGTATGCCACCACACTGGACTAATTTTGGCATTTTTAGTAGAGACAGGGTTTCACCTTGTTAGCCAGGATGGTCTGTATCTCCTACAAGGGATTCACCTGCCTCAGCCTCCCAAAGTGCTGGGATTACAGGTGTGAGCCACTGTGCCTGGCCAAATGCTCTAACTCTTGAAACAGGACCACATTTCAGTAGATTAACAAACTCGTTCATTTCTTAATTTTTTTTTTATGTTTTTAATTTATTAAGTCTCATGAGATCTGACAAAGTTGTTTATTTCTAACTCACATCACAGGCTTTGCTGAGATGGTTCTCCAAGCAGTGACTACATATACTGGTTATTCCCACATGGACAGTAAATGACACCCAAGTGTCCGATAAGCACATGAAACAGTGCTCATCATGATGTGCCATCAGGGAGGGACAAATTACAATCATAAGAAGATACCATTTTATGCCCACCAGATGGCTGACATTTAAAGGCTGACAACGCCAAGTATTGAAGCGGATGTGGAGCAACTGGAATCCTCATGTATTATTTAGAAAATGAATCTTGACTGGGCACAGCGGCTCACGCCCACAGTCCCAGCACTTTGGGAGGCCAAGGCAAGAGGATCTCTTGATTCCAAGAGTTAAAGACCAGTTTGGGGCCGGGTGCAGTGGCTCACACCTGTAATCCTAGCACTTTGGGAAGCTGAGGTGGGGAGATCACCTGAGACTGGGAGTTCGAGACCAGCCTGACCAACATGGAGAAAACCCCGTCTCTACTAAAAATACAAAATTAGCTGGGCATGGTGACACATGCCTGTAATCCCAGCTACTAGGGAAGCTGAGGCAGGAGAATCACTTGAACTCAGGAGGCAGAGGTTGCAGTGAGCCGAGATCGGGCCATTGCACTCCAGCCTGGGCAACAAGAGCAAAACTTGATCTCAAAAAAAAAAAAAAAAAAAGACCAATTTGGGCAACATAGTGAGACCCTGTCTCAACAAAAAATAAAATATTAGCAGGGCATGGCAGTGCACTCCTACAGTCCTAGCTAATTGTGAGGCTGAAGTGACAGGATCACTTGAGCCTAGGAGGTCCAGGCTACATACAGGGAACTTGATACAAAATTAGCAGGACATGGTGGTGTGCACCTGTAGTACCAGCTACTCAGGAGGCTGGGCAGAAGAACTGAATGAATCCAGGAGGTGGAGGTTGCAGTGGGCCACGATTGTGCCACTACACTCCAGCCTGAGTGACAGAGTGAGACTCAGTCTCAAAAAAAAAAGAATAGATCTATTTTTTGGACTCCTGAATAAAAGGTTTACTGGAGGTATCCTGGCTGGCTCGTAGGGTCTCTATGAGGACTCAGGTGGAGGGGAATGGTCTGGAAGAAGACTGTGCTGTTGTCTGAACAGTGCCTCCTTTTGTTGGGAAACACTCGCCCCTGGCCCTGTGTGGTTCTAATAGGACTGCTGATCAAAGTACTCTGAATGCTTGGCCCACCTGCATTTCTTCAATAAAAGCTGAAGAGAGGCTGGGCATGGTGACTCAAGCCTGTAATCCCAGTACTTTGGGAAGCTGAGGCGGGTGGATCACCTGAAGTTAGGAGTTCAATACCAGCCTTTTTTGGTAGTACTCAGTTGTGCCCAAAGTAGTCTACTTAGACATTTGATGGTAAGGAAGTGTCAAAGCCATTTCTATCCACTGATGGGAAAAGATACAAAGGAAGAGGAACCTTTTTACAGTTAGGAACTTTGGAAATTCTAGAATGGGAATAGAATAACAAAATTTCCGCAGGCACGGTGGCTCTCTCCTGTAATCCCAGCACTTTGAGAGGCTGAGGCACATCACCTGAGGTCAGGAGTTCAAGACCAGCTGGCCAACATTGTGAAACCCCATCTCTACTAAAAATGTAAAAATTAGCCGGGTGTGGTGGCAGGTGCCTCTAATTCCAGCTACTCAGGAGGCAGAGACAGGAGAATCACTTGAACCTGGGAGGCAGAGGTTGCAGTGAGCCTAGATCGCGCCACTGCACTCTAGCCTGGGCAACAAAGCAAGACTCCGTCTCAAAAGAAAAAAAAGCTAAAGGAAAAGGACCTTTTCAGCTTGGGGACGGCAGCAGTGAGGGAGAGGCAGTGTTTAGCTGAGAAATGGGGGCCTCAGAGCTCTGGTGCCCAAGCTGAAGCCTCTGTTTCTCCAAACATGTAGACATTCAACCCTGAACCAGTTTACATTATTAATAGCCCACAAACATGACCATTTAAGCACTCAGAACAAAGATTCTCCAAGCTGCAGAAATTGGAGTCTGGCCCATGGGCTTCATTAGCACACTATTTAAATGCAGAAGTGATATCTTTATTTAATGTATTGTCCCTGGACTCCTTTCTTTCCCTATCTCTTGCTGCCAAGAATTGTTACTGGGGACGACTGCTACTGGGCCATCCAATGCCATTGGCTGATTCATGCCTGGAATCTTTTTTTTGACTCGGAGTGTCTCGCTCTGTCACCCAGGCTGCAGTGCAGTGGCTCACTGCAACCTCTGCCTCTCCGATTCAAGCTATTCTCCTGCCTCAGCCTCCCGAGTAGTTAGGACTACAGGCGCATGCCACCACGCCGGGCTAATTTTGTTTGTATTTTTAGTAGAGATGAAGTTTCACTATGTTAGCCAGGATGGTCTTCATCTCCTGACCTTGTTATCCATCCGCCTCGGCCTCTCAAAGTGCTGGGATGGAGTTTTGCTCTTGTTGCCCAGGCTGGAGTGTAATGGCTTGATCTCAGCTCACCGCAACATCTACCTCCCGGGTTCAAACAATTCTCCTGCCTCAGCCTCCTGAGTAGCTGGGGTTACAGACATGTGCCACCACATCCGGCTAATTTTGTGTTTTTAGTAGAGATGGGGTTTCCCCATACTGGTCAGGCTGATCTCGAACTCCCGACCTCAGGTGATCCACCTGCCTCTGCTTCCCAAAGAGCTGGGATAACAGGCATGACCCACTGTGCCCGGCTCCACGCCTGGAATCTTTTTGCTAGATCCTCACCTACACTGGGCAGAAGAGAGGGGTGCCACAAAGACAGTGCAATTAGCCCCTGGGCACTGTGCTAGACCAGAGACTGCCTGAGAGGCGGAAGCTTTCAGAAGCTGTGAACTCCCTCAGGGCTGCCCCAGCCTCAGGAGGCATGTGTCTCAAGGCAGCAGCTGCGGCCAATTCTGGGAGTCCTCCTGAGACTGTCAGTCATATGGAAATAGAGTCACCTCTCTGGGACCAAAGCCCATCAGAACAGAGAAATGTCCACAGCCCTATCCAGGAGGGCAAGCTCACATTCTGGATTGTACAGAGCACCAGGAAGATCCGCTTTGAATGGCAGCCTCAGTGCATGCAAATGTATGTGATGAGGCCTGGCGCAGTGGCTCACGTCTGTAATCCCAGCACTTTGGGAGGCCAAGGCAGGCAGATCACCTGAGGTCAGGATTTTGAGACCAGCCTGAGCAACATGGTGAAACCCTGTCTCCACTAAAGATATAAAAATCAGCTGGGTGTGGTGGTGCTTGCCTGTAGTCCCAGCTACTCAGCAGGCTGAGGCAGGAGAATGGCTTAAACCCGAGAGGCAGAGGTTGCAGTGAGTCGAGATCATGCCACTGCACTTCGGCATGGGCGACAGAGTGAGATTCTGTCTCAAAAAAAAAAAAAGTGTGATGATACTAACCCTCGGTAACTATGGGTTCCATATCTGTGAATATAACCACCTGTGGATTAAAAATATTCAGAAGACCGGGCACGGTGGCTCACGCCTGTAATCCTAGCACTTTGGGAGGCTGAGGCAGGCAGATCACCTGAGCTTAGGAGTTCGAAACCAGCCTGGCCAACATGGTGAAACCCCGTCTCTACTAAAAATGCAAGAACTATCCAGGCGTGGTGACAGGCACCTGTAATTCCAGTTACTTGGGAGGCTGAGGTGGGAGAATCAGTTGAACCTGGGAGTTGGAGGTTATAGTGAACTGAGATCACGCCACTGCACTCCAGCCAGGGTGACAAGAGTAAAACTCTGCCTGAAAAAAAAAAAAACCCATCTCTACTAAAAATACAAAAATGAGCCAGATGTGGTGGCGGGTGCCTGTAGTCCTGGCTACCTGGGAGGCTGAGGCAGGAGAATCGCTTGAACCTGGGAAGTGGAGGTTGCAGTCAGCCAAGATTGCACCACTGCACTCCAGCCTGGACGACAAAGTGAGACTCCATCTCAAAATAAAATAAAAAACTATAGGGGAGAATATGCCTATGTTATATACAAATATTATGCTTTTTTTTTTTTGAGACGGAGTTTTGCTCTTGTTGTCCAGGTTGGAGTGTAATGGTATGATCTTGGCTCACTGCAACCTCTGCCTCCAGGGTTCAAGCGATTCTCCTGCCTTTGCATCCCAAGTAGCTGGGATTATAGGCATGTGCTACCACACTTGGCTACTTTTGTATTTTTAGTAGAGATGGGGTTTCTCCATGTTGGTCAGGCTGGTCTCGAACTCTTGACCTCAGGTCATCCACCCGCCTCCACCTCCCAAAGTGGTGGGATTACAGGCGTGAGCCACCATGCCTAGACTTTTTTTTTTTTTTTTTTTTTTTGAGATGGAGTCTCACTCTTGTCGCCCAGGCTGGAGTGCAGTGGCACGATCTTGGCTCACTGCAACATCCACCTCCCAGGTTCAAACGTTTTTCCTCGCTTCAGCCTTCCAAGTAGCTGGGATTACAGACACACACCACCAGGCCCGGCTAATTCTTTTGTATTTTTAGTAAAGACAGGGTTTCCTTATGCTGGCCAAGCTGGTCTCAAACTCCTGACTTCTAGTGATCTGCCTGCCTCAGCCTCTCAAAATGTTGGGATTACAGTTGTGAGCCACCTTGCCGGTCCTATGCCATTTTATTTAAAGGACTTGAGCATCTGTGAATTTTGGTCCCCTCAGGGGGTCCTGGAACAATTCCCCATGGATATAGAGGGATTATTCTATCTCAAGGACTGCCCGGAGCACCTGATGTATCATATATATGAAAGTAGTTTGTAAATGGTACTAAATTATTTGCCATTTACCCCCAATGTATTTTTAGTAGAGACGGGGTTTCACTGTGTTGGTCAGGCTGGTCTAGAACTCCTGACCTCGTGATTTGCCTGCCTCAGGCTCCCTATGTGCTGGGATTACAGGCGTGAGCCACCACGCCCGGCCTATTATTCTTTTTTATAGATGGAATCTCACTCTGTCGCCCAGACTAGACTGTTGTGGCCTCATTGCTCACTGTAACGTCAAACTCCTGGACTCACGCAATCCTCTCACCTTAGCCTCCTGAGTAGCTGGGATTACAGGCGTGCACAACCATGCCCGGCGTATTTTTGTATTTTTAGTGGAGGTGGGGTTTTTCCATGTTGGTCTCAAACTCCTGACCTCAGGTGACCCACCCACCTTGCCTACCAAAGTGCTGGAATTACCATGAGCCACTGCACCTGGCCCTTTCCCCCTTTTTTTTAAAGCACACCAGTCTTATTACCTTAAGCCCCACCCTTATAACCTCATTTAACCTTAATTACGTCTTTAAAGAGGGCCTATCTCCGAATGCAGCCATACTTGGGGTTAGGGCTTGAAAATATAAATTTTAGGGGGCCATCGTTCAGTTCCTCTGAGCTTTGACTTTATCGTCATTGTAAGGAGAATTGAAACCTACTTGAGAATTTTATTGGAAACTAAAGAGTAACATCTCAGCCCTCTACCATGCCACTAATTGGCTAATTGAGCCAGTGGAGACAGTGACTTATGGCAGAAAAAGCTGTATCCTCAGGGCCAGAGAGGATGGCTTTCAGCTTGGAGAACAGCACCAAAGTCCTGTTAGTTCTCTGGCCAAGGAAGTTATTATGAGGATCAAAAGGGAAAAAGCATTTGAAAGTATGCTGAAATTATAAAGCACTATAAAAGCAAGCCATTATTACTACTGTCCTTAGGATGCAATCTCAGCTAAGCCATGTAGTTATTAATTTTGTACCTCACTGCAACCTCTTTGAGTGCTTCACTTACCCCATTTGCCGCTGAATTAGTAATGATTTGGCTTTTCTGTGAGTGGCAGAAAACCCCAGCTAACAGTGTTTAACAAGATGGCAAACTGAAGAATAAGCAATCTAGGCCGGGCACGGTGGCTTACGCCTGTAATCCCAGCACTTTGGGAGGCCGAGGCGGGCGGATCACGAGATGAAGAGATCGAGACCATCCTGGTCAACGTGGTGAAACCCCGTCTCTACTAAAAATACAAAAAAAAAAAATTAGCTGGGCGTGGTGGCGCGTGCCTGTAGTCCCAGCTACTCGGGAGGCTGAGGCAGGAGAATTGCTTAAACCCAGGCGGCGGAGGTTGCAGTGAGCCAAGGTTGCACCACTGCACTCCAGCCTGGCGCCTGGTGACGGAGTGAGGCTCTGTCTCAAAAAAAAAAAAAAAGAATAAGCAATCTGCTCCCAGAAGTTTTCAGGAACCAGTCTTTATGGTCCAATGTGGTGGCATCAGCGTTCCTAGCATCCAGGATACAAAAAGGGACAATGAAAAAGAGAGAAGAGGTCTGGGCGTGGTGGCTCATGCCTGTAATCCTAGCACTTTGGGAAGCCAAGGTGGGTGGATCACCTGAGGTCAGGAGTTTAAGACCAGCCTGGCCATCATGGTGAAACCCCATCTTAAAAAAAAAAAAAAAAAAAAAAGAAAAAGAGAAGAGATGGGTTGTGAGCCACATGGATTTTGCACCCGTCCATCCTATTGGTCAGAATTCAGCCACATGGCCACACCTGGCTGCCAGGGAGGTCAGCGAATATAACTGTTACTCTGGTTGCCAGTTAAAACATTTTTTAACAGTTACAGTTAAAAGATTTTTTTTAAATGGAGTCTTGTTCTGTCACCCAGGCTGGAGTGCAGAGGCTCAATCTCGACTCACTGCAACCTCTGCCTCCCGGGTTCAAACAATTCTCTGCCTCAGTCTCCCGAGTGGCTGAGATTACAGGTGCCTGTGGCCACGCCCAGCTAGTTTTTGTATTTTTAGTAGAGATGTGGTTTCATACCTTGGCCAGATTGGTCTTGAACTCCTGACCTCGTGATCTTGAACTCCTGACCTCGTGATCCACCAGCCTTGGCCTCCAAAGTGCTGGGATTACAGGCATGAGGCACCATGCCTGACCTTTTTTTTTTTTTTTTCAGACGATGTTTCACTCTGTTGCCCAGGCTGGAGTGCAGTGGTGTGATCTCAGCTCACTGTAACCTCTGCCTGTCCTGGGTTCAAGTAATTCGCCTGCCTCAGCCTCCTGAGCAACTGGGATTACAGGCGTTCTCCACTGTGCCCCATTATTTTTTTTGTGTTTTTAGCAGAGATGGGATTTTGCCACGTTTGCCAGGTTGGTCACAAACACCTGACCTAAAATGGTCTGCCTTCCTTGGCCTCCCAAAGTTCTGGGATTACAGGCGTGAGCCACTGTACCTAGCCTCCACTAACATTTTATTACTGGGAACAATGAGAAAAATATTGCTGGAAACTAAGGAGTCTCTGCTCCTGAAATACTCTGGGCTTTGGCAGTTACATGAATCAATCAATAAGAAGATGTTGAATAAGCCAAGAAATATAGTAGGAAATACTTTGATATGGAAATAGTTTCATATTTAAAAAACCTGACTTTGATATCTTGTTTCAGGCCGAACGTGGTGGCTCACGCCTGTAATCCCAACACTTTGGGATGCCGAGGTGGTCGGATCACGAGGTCAGGAGATGGAGACTATCCTGGCTAACATGGTGAAACCCTATCTCTACTAAAAATACAAAAAATTAGCTGGGCATGGTAGCAGGTCCTTTAGTCCCAGCTACTTGGGAGGCTGAGGCAGGAGAATAGCTTGAACCCAGGAAGGGGAGGTTGCAGTGAGATGAGATTGTGCTACTGTACTCCAGCCTGGGTGACAGGGCAAGGCTCTGACTCAAAAAAAAAAAAAACATTTCTTGTTTCAGAGTCTGCAGGTTCCAAGTTGAGCTGAAACAGATAAATTCATGGATATGACTATGAAGGTATTATTGTGATAGAATAAAAGAGTTTTGGAAATCATCAATTCAGTTCTGCAGGAAGCCTCCTGAATCAGTTTCTCCTCTGATTAACATAGGCTGTTCCGTGTTTTGAAATTGATACCTGTGGGATTAGAATTTGTGGACGTGGTTAAGTGATGGCACAGAGAGGCCAACACAATTGCAAGATGGTTTTTATCACTTGCATTTCCTTAGAGAATTGGGCACACCAGGACAGGCTGCAGGTTTTGGTCAGGACATGGAAGCAAGGGGAAAGCCAAGGCCAGAGCCTGTACTGGGGTTTCCTTAGGAAAGGCCAGGCAGGGCAGAGTCAACCACTTAGGGATGGATACCTTAAATAATTCCAGGGGGTCTGGGTCTGCAGCAGTGGTCTCTAGTTGGCTGGTCCTGAGGCAAGAGAATAAGGTCTGGAGGTAGGGTACCCAAGACTGATTAATGCTGACTGCCTAGAATGAAATCAAAAGGAAAACTCCACCTTTCCATACCTAAATAACCAAAGGACCAGAGTCTACTCTCTTTGAAATCCCCTCCCCCTTTTCTGCTGGGCAGATGGAAAATTGAAAGTATCAGATGTTTGCATAGGAGTGTAGCTGTGTAACTTCATTTCAGCCTCTGATTGGTTGCCTTCCACAACCAGTCACACTGATTGTGGGCCAAGTCTTTGCACAGAAGTGTAACGTTGTAACTTCACTTTAGCCTCTGGTTGCTTGCCACAACCAATCAGATGCTTGCATAGGGTATAACCTTTCCAACTTCACTGCAGCCTCTGATTGGTTGCTTTCTGCAACCAATCAGACTGATCACAGGCCACTACTTATAGGGTGTACACCAAGTGAACAAAGGGAAACCTCTAATGAGTATTTAAGCCCCAGAAAATTCTATAAAGTGGCTCTTGAGCCCCTCTGCTTGGGCCTGCTCCTACCCTGTGGAGTATACTTTCATTTTCAGTAAATCTCTGTTTTTGTTGCTTCATTCTTTCCTTGTTTTTTTTTTTTTTTTTTTTT
>PVKV010043495.1:0-10031 GCA_004027835.1 Alouatta palliata | reverse complement strand
TCTGGTCAGAGGGGAGGAGAAGAAAGTTAGAAAGAAGGGCTAGCGCACAAATGTTTATGTGGGCCTCCGAAAAACAGCCTCGTGCCCTGTTCCTCAACAAATCTGTGGGTCCTAGATCTCCTAAATACGTTCGGGGATCTCAGAGTTGAAAGGTATGTGTCCCGCTTCTTGTTTGAAAGCCCTGAAAGGCAGCAAGCTCAAGACACTTTTACACATTCTAGAATTCGGAGGGAGCCTCACAGATTCCCATCCTGCCCCCAGTGGGGTCGGCCAAAAGCCTTTTCCTCATGTAGCTGAGACTGGCAGGGATGGGAAGTTGCTAGGGAGTGAGAATGTAGTCAAGGCAGCCTGCTGGTTCCCCAGTGGATCTCCAGAAAATGTTAGTTGTGTCCAGGTGTAGTGACTCACACCTGTAATCCCAGCACTTTGGGAGGCCAAGGTGGGCAAATCACTTGAGATCAGGAGTTTGAGAGCAGCCTGACCAAGATGTGGAAACCCCGTCTCTACTAAAAATACAAAAATTATCTGGGTGTGGTGGTGTATGCCTGTAATCCCAGATACTCGGGTGGCTGAGGCAGGAGAATCATGCCTGAGCCTCCAGAGGTGGAGGTTGCAGTGAGCCAAGATTGCACCACTGTACTCCAGCCTGGGCAACAGAGTGAGACTCTGTCTTGAAAAAAAAAAAGAAAGAAAGAAAATGTTAGTTGCTTCTTTCGTTTCTTCTTCTCTTCCTCCCTCCCACCCCCATTCCTTCTTCCTCAGTCTCTCTAGCATGCCTCCTTCATTTCTGACTCAGACCCTCCCTGCCCAGTCCCTCCTTTTCTGGTCCCACCTCCTCTCCCCAACTCTGGCATTCCCCACCCCAAGCCTCCTCCTCCTAGAACACCCAGTGCCACTGAGGTTACAATCACCTCCTTGGGGCTCTAGTCAACCTCCCTAGTCAACTTCACACAAATGGGTTACCCCTCCCTTCTAAACTCCTCTAAAATGATGGTAAACGATCTTAAAAAGAATACTACCCACTAAGGAAGAATGAGAGAGATGACAATGGCAGGTAAAAGAGGTCACTTTGGATGATGAGTAACAAATAGCAGATTAAAGGAAGTGATCATCTACTTGAGAGGTGAATCCATTTGTTCTGGAGAACCCATGAGAGCCTCAGTGCTTAGACACACAGGAACATCAAATGTGGGGAGGCAGGCGTGGCAGATGTTCCCAGTTGTCTACCCAATATCCTGTCACCCTTCCTTCTTGCCAAGAGATCTTGATTTTATCCAGGGCCATGATGTGTCCTGCTAAAATAAAAAGTCACTCCCCAGACTTTCTTGCCACTAACGGCAGCCACCCGATCCAGTTCTGGCCAATGAAAGTCCACTTGAAGGACTTCCAGGAAAGCTGGAGAGCTTTCCTGAATTGAAGGAGCAAAGGGGAGCTGGTGCGGGCCTTCTCTCCTCTGCCGTTCCCCATTCCTCCTGCCGCAATAGTGATCAAAGTGCCTAGGAGTGCCATGTGTGTGAAAGCCACGTGCCGAGAGCAGCAGAAGGGAAAGAGGAGATGGGACATCTGTGTCACCTTGGAGCTGCTGCATCAGCCTGGGCAACAACCACTAGATTTCTTGTTGTTGTTGTTGTTTTCAAATCAACAGTTATCTGGTTAAACCACTGTTGTCAAGTTTTGTCAGGGACAGTTGAATGGAATCCTTAATCCATAAAACTGTTGTTGATGGAACATCGTCTGCAGAGGAGTTAGCCAGGTTCCTTCTCCTAGCCTAGAGTCAGATAAAAAGATGTTTCCTCCTTCCTCCTCAAAGACCAGAAGTTAGTCAGTTACTTAGTTAGTTAGTTAGTTAGTTAGTTAGTTGGTTAGAGACGGAGTTTCGCTCTTGTTGCTCAGGCTGGAGGGCAACGGTGTGATCTTAGCTCACCACAGCCTCCGCCTCCTAGATTCATCTCCTGCCTCAGCCTCCCAGATAGCTGGGATTACAGGCATGCGCCACCACACCTGGCTGATTTTGTATTTTTAGTACAGATGGGGTTTCTCCACGTTGGTCAGGCTGGTCTCAAACTCCTGACCTCAGGTAATCTGCCCACCTCAGCCTCCCAAAGTGCTGGGATTACAGGGGTGAGCCACCGCACCTGGCTCAGAAGTTTATTTTCTGGAGAATTTATCTAAGAGACTTGGGATTGGGACAGGAATATGAAGCCCATCAGAGAAGTGGACAAAGGCATGAGGCTGAGATGGAAGGATCAAATGGAAACCAACACTCTAACCCCTTGGGCCACCAGTGACCTTTCCCAGCCTCAGCCAGATTCTTAACATTCCAGATCAATCAGGAAAAACGGCAGAAATGGGGTTTGAGTTACGGCTAGACATAGGGTGGGGTTCAGGTTCCTATGGCAGGCTGAACCCAAATGATGGGGAGCTGTGTTATGATGACACAAACAGGCACACGACCAACTGAGACGTGTGCTAAAATAATCGTCTTCCAAGAGGTGGGTGTGGTAGACAGAATAACGGCCCTCAAAGGTGCCACATCTGAATCTCCACCTGTGAACGTTCCTCACGTGGCAAAAGGGACTTTGCAGATGAGAATAGGAACTGTAAGAACGGGAGATTATCCCAGGTTATCTGGGTGGGCCCAATGTCATCCCAAGGGACTTCATATAAGAAGGAGGCAGGAGGTCACCAGCAAAGCCTGAGTCCTGTCCTCTCGCTCTCCTCCTCGGGCAGCATGAGCTTCACCACTCGCTCCACCTTCTCCACCAACTGCCAGTCCCTGGGCTCCATCCAGGCACCCAGATATAGCGCCCAGCCAGTCAGCAGTGCGGCCAGCATCTATGCAGGTGCTGGGGTCTCTGGTTTCCAGATCTCCCTGTCCCGCTCCACCAGCTTCTGGGGCGGCATGGGGTCTGGGGGCCTGGCTACAGGGATGGCCGGGGGTCTGGCAGGAATGGGAGGCATCCAGAACGAGAAGGAGACCATGCGAAACCTGAATGACCACGTGGCCTACTACCTGGACAGAGTGAGGCGCCTGGAGACCGAGAACCGGAAGCTGGAGAGTAAAATCCAGGAGCACCTAGAGAAGAAGGGACCCCAGATCAGAGACTGGGGCCATTACTTCAAGACCACTGAGGACCTGTGGGCTCAGATCCTCACAAATACTGTGTACAGTGCCCGCGTCGTTCTGCAGATTGACAATGCCTGACTTGCTGCTGCTGACTTTAGAGTCAAGTATGAGACAGAGCTGGCCACAAGCGAGTCTGTGGAGAGCGACATCCACGGGCTCCCCAAGGTCACTGATGACACCAATGTCACCCAGCTGCAGCTGGACACAAAGATCGAGGCTCTCAAGGAGGAGTTTCTCTTCATGAAGAAGAACCATAAAAAGGAAGTAAAAGGCCCACGAGCCCAGATTTCCAGCTCTGCACTGCCCATGGAGGTAGATGCCCCCAAATCTCAGCACCTCACCAAGATCATGGCAGACATCTGGGCCAATACGAATGACGAGCTGGCTGAGAAGAACCGAGAGGAGCTGGATAAGTACTGGTCACAGCAGATTAAGGAGAGCACCACAGTGGTTACCACGCAGTCCACCAAGGTTGGAGCTACTGAGATGATGCTCACAGAGCTGAGATGTACAATACAGTCCCTGGAAATCGACCTGACTCCATGAGAAATATGAAGGTCAGCTTGGAGAACAGCCTGAGGGAGGTGGAGGCCCGCTACACCTTGCAGATGGAGCAGCTCATCGGGATCCTGCTGCACCTGGAGTCAGAGCTGGCACAGACCCAGGCAGAGGGGCAATGCCAGGCCCAGGAGTACCAGGCCCTGCTGAACATCAATGTCAAGCTAGAGGCTGAGATCACCACCTACCCTCGACTGCTGGAAGATGGTGAGGACTTCAATCTTGGTGATCCCCTGGACAGCAACAACTCCATGCAAACCATCCAAAAGACCACCACCCGCCAGAGAGTGGATGGCAAGGTAGTGTCTGAGATCAATGACACCACAGTTCGGAGACATTAAGCCAGCAGAAGCAGGGGACCTTTTGGGGAGCAGGAGGCCAATAAAAAGTTCAGAGGTCAAAAAAAAAAAAAAAGAAGGAGGCAGGAGAGTCAGAGTTAGAGAAGTAAATGGTGATGATGGTGGCAGAGAGAGAAGAGATGTAGCAGCAGAAACAGAGGCCAGAGAGAAAGAGTTGAAGATGCTTGGCTGGTGGCTTTGGCAATGGAAGATGAGGCCATAAGCCAAGGACACAGGCAGCTTGTAGAAGCAGGTAAAGACATGGATTCTCTTCTGGAGCTTCCTGAAGGAACTCAGTCCCTACAGACACAGATTGAATTTCTGACCACAAGAACTGTAAGATGATGTGTGTTGTTTGAAGCCAATAAATGTGTGGGAATCACTCGCAACAATAGGTCACTAGAAGGAGAATGACTGATCCTTAGTGGGGTTCCAGGCGGAAGGCTTTGCAGAAGGGGTTAATTTAAACTGGGCCTTAAGGCGGGAAACGAAGGTAAACCAGGAGTAAAGCAAATTCCCAAATGGTAAAATATGTTATTAGTTGTGGGTTAACAAGAAGGGAAGGGATTTTTCTATCCACAGGAGATCAATCAGTTTGCCTGGATTCCCTGCTTATGCCCACTGCCCAGCATAATTTTTTTTTTTTTTTTTTTGGTGTTTTTTTGTTTTGTTTTGTTTTGTTTTTTTGAGAGAGCTTTGCTCTGGTTGCCCAGGCTGGAGTGCAACGGTGCTATCTCAGCTCACCGCAACCTCCACCTTCCAGGTTCAAGTGACTCCCCTGCCTCAGCCTCCCAATTAGCTGGGATTACAGGCATGCACCACCATGCTGTGCTAATTTTATATTTTTAGTAGAGACGGGGTTTCTCCGTGTTGGTCAGGCTGGTCTCAAACTCCTGACCTCAGGTATCTGCCCAACTCGGCCTCCCAAAGTGCTGGGTTTACAGGCGTGAACCACTGCACTTGGCCTGTTCCAATATAATTTTTTAGCGTGCTTCCTTTCACACTCAAATATGCTGGTTGGGACAACAAATGCTATGGCCATCCTCTCACTCTACATCTTTGCCCATGCAGTCTCCCCCAGGAAAATTCCTCCTCTGCCTTCTTCTCGTCTCCCAATTCAAATCCTTTCTTTCCTATACACCACATTCAAGACCTTCCTACTCCAAGTCATCTGTGCCAAATCACTGGTCACAAGTTCCTTTCCATTCTCTGAAATCTCCTAATATTCAAATAACTGATGCCACAAAATCTCACCTTTGACTGTGTTGCTGTTTTTAAGCAGTAGTTTTCATACTTTGGATAGCCAATATTTACATTCGTGGCCACCAACTTCTTTTCAACACTGTCCCTACATTTCAGTAATATTTCTACATTATAAATGCTACCTTCGCACAGTAGAAACCCCAAAATTTGCATTCCCACCTTAGCAGCATTACTTCCTTGCAACTAAGATAGGGTGTGTAGCTGGGTTTTGCCCAGGATTCAGAAGTGAGCAATGGGAAGAAATGGTACAGGGACTGATCTTGCAGGAAGCAGAGTAGCAAAGATGCCTCCTGGTCAGGGGAAGCAAGGGTGGAGCATTAGGCAGCCAATCCCAAGGAAAGATGCCCAGCAAAAGTGCCCAGCGAAGGCGGTGACAGTATGCTCTCTAGAGACTAGAGCAAGCCCGTAGCACAGCTGTGGATTATTCCTGTCTATGTGGATTTAAAGCCATTTGGAAATTCTATGGGCTTCTTAATATTCTCTATAAATCCTTTTTTATTTTAATCTAGCCAGATAGTTTTATTGTTTGCAACCAGAAATACAGACTGACAGATGGGACTGGTCTTGTCACGACAGTTAGTTGATAACCTCCCTACTGGCAGTTTGGATTCTTAAGAGCCTTTATATTCCTCTAAGCACCTTCCCAGCACAGACCATACATACTCTGCTGTCTCAAATACGACGGGTGGAATTAGGGAAAGCATAACCAGAGGAGAGGGTGGAGTTGTGGGGCCTACATCGAGCCAGGCTGCTTACCAGGCACAGAACAAAACAGTCCATTGGAAGATGTCCACCATACCCCAGCTGAATTCCAGTGAGTCAAGGTAGGTAGCAAGCAAGCCATGGAGACAAACGTCAGCGGTACAGCTTGGCCCTGATGCTCTGATGTCCACGACTGAAGATGGCCAGTCCCTCCTCCAGGGTCCTTTCAGCACAAATCCTCCACTCAAGCAGACACTTGTATTTCTGGAATGTGGAAATAAATGGAAACCACCCAAATGGGAATAAGCAAAGGCTATTTATTTAGAGCTTGCCATTGCAAGGGAGTCACCCATGTCACTTGCGTTAGGCAGAGATTCAGGGGCAGGCAGGAGAGTGGAAAGCTTTTATAATGGCAAAAAGGGAAGATTCAGGTGCGCTCTGTTTGGAGGCGGTTTCACTGGGGAAGCTGGATGGACTAACGAAAAGCATCATCCTACGTGACTGGTTAGAGGAGAAGATTTAGCTTTCTCTGGTTGGAAAGCAAGGACTAAGTTGGAAGCAAGGACAAAAATTAGGGAAGCTGACACTTATTGACCAAGTCCTAACCATTTAGAATGCATTGCTGATGGCCGGGCGCGGTGGCTTACGCCTGTAATCCCAGCACTTTGGGAGGCTGAGGCGGGTGAATTACGAGGTCAGGAGTTCAAGACCAGCCTGGCCAATATGGTGAAACCCCGTCTCTACTAAAAATACAAAAAATTAGTTGGGCGTGGTGGCGGGCACCTGTAATCCCAGCTACTCAGGAGGCTGAGGCAGGAGAATCGCTTGATTCTGAAAGGCGGAGGTTGCGGTGAGCCGAGATCTCGCCACCGCATTACAGTCCAGGTGACAGTGTGAGACGCCATCTCGAAAAAATAAATAAGTAAAATAAAATAAAATTTAAAAAAACTTTAAAAAATTGGAAGGCCGGGCACAGTGGCTCATGCCTGTAATCCCAGCACTTTGGGAGGCCGAGGTGGGTGGATCACCGGAGGTCAGGAGTTCGAGACCAGCTTGGCCAACACGGTAAAACCATCTCTACTAAAAATACAAAAATTAGCTAGACATGGTGTTGGACACCTGTAATCCCAACTACTCATGAGGCTGAGGCAGGAGAATCACTTGAACCCAGGAGTCGGAGGTTGCAGTGATCCAAGATCGCACCTCCAGCCTGGGCAACAGGAGTGAAACTCTGTCTCAAAAAAAAAAAAAAAAAAAACAGAATGCATTGCTGTTAAGGTTGTGGTTTGGTGTCCTGGACTAGCTGCTGCAGGGGTTCTGGTTCAGAGTTTATTTTTGTATCAGGTCTGGCCATTGTCCCTTTGTACATTTGGGTCTCTCAAGAATGAATCAACCCCTGTGTCGTCAGTACCTTCAGTGCATGGAGTGGGTTGGGGAAAGGTAGCATTTGTTGGTCAAAGTGAAAGCCTATCTTTGACACTGGCTCATCCAGTCAATAAACAATTTAGAGCAAATTAATAAAAACAAAATAATTTTGCTATGAGCCTAAACTTCCCTAAAAAATAAGAATAACATCACAATTCAAAAAGGTACTTTGGTAATAGAGTAAGGCATCTTTCAGGTCATACCACCAATCCAGGTGTCTTCCTGGGTACAAATGTAAACTCCTTGCATCCACCTTGACTACTGGAAGGACGAAACGGGAATCTGGAACAGCCATGGGTGAATACAGGCGGTTTCGTCCAGTCACCACGGGTATCAAGTCTTTAGGGAACACACAGAGGCAGGGAGGAGTTGAAGTACTGACGAAAAATAAGGACAAATGGACTCTTAAGTGCTTACGCTGTAATCCCAGCACTTTGGGAGGCCGAGGTGAAAGGATTGCTTGAGCTCCGGAGTTCAAGACCAGATAAAGAAACCCTATCTCAAAAATAAATAAATTAATTAAATAAGGACTCCTGCGGGTGACGAAATTTAAACCTTGGGGTTTTCAGACTCTCGGGGCACCCGAGGTAAAGGTATAGAATCAGACTAAGTAGACATTTTTACAGTTTATCTTTCTGCTCTTCGCAAGTGGTTAAGGGGAGAGACTCTTCAAGGGGAGGGATTTTATTTCGAAATCACAACTAGCGAGTCTGCTAAACATCTCTGGCAAAGGAAGGATTTTAGGGCTCACAGCGTTGCTTTTCAATTTGCAGTTACAAAACCGTGGCACGCCACTTCCCGCTTCTGGTCACCAACCCAACCACCCTGCCCCCAGTCTTGTCAGGAGAAGGAGGGTCCCCACCTGCCCCCAGGAAGCTCGCGCGAGCCAGGAGCTGAGACTCCGATGAGCTGTGAGACAGGTGCGCGCTGGCCTGGCGTAGGGGCTTTACGGTAACTGGGCAGTGCGGCGGCCCTGCCTTCGTGCGCCGGCGCAGAGCCGTTGCGGCCCGAGCCGTTGCGGCCCGAGCGGTTGCCGGTTGAGCGGTTTCCAGCCCGCTCCGCTGAGCTGCCGGACTGGGCGGCTGCCTGGGAGGCTCGACCCAGCCTGAGGCCTCGACGTCCGCCTCACGCGGTGCCCTCGGGAACTCGGCGGCCCTCCTGGAGCAGGCGCCCGAGACGTGGGAAGGCGAACGAAATAAACGAAAATAGACATTTTCCGGAAGGCGAAATACACATCCTCCCTCGGCGCCGGAGCTTGGAGCGGGCGGCGGTGGGCGCGGTGCGACCTCCCCGGGGAAACTGAGGCTCCGGCAGGTCCGGGCCGGGGGCGGAGAGGAATGTGGGAGGGCGCGGGGCGCCCTGGGCTCTTCGTACCAAGCTCGACCGAGCCGCCCCTTCCCACCCCCCGCTGTCAACCAGGCCTCCCAAAATAGAGACTGGGCGCTGTCCCCACGGGATCTCCCGATTACCTTGTGTCCCCGCGGCTTCCTTGGGCGGCTTTGGACGACGCTTTCGCCTTCCTAGTGCCTAGGATCCGCCGACATGAATCCCATCGTGGTGGTCCACGGCGGCGGGGCCGGCCCCATCTCCAAGGATCGGAGGGAGCGAGTGCGCCAGGGTGTCGTCAGAGCCGCCACCGTGGGCTACTGCATCCTCCGGGAGGGCGGGAGCGCCGTGGATGCCGTGGAGGGAGCTGTGGTCGCCCTGGAAGACGATCCTGAGTTCAACGCAGGTAAATGTGCCTTTCAGCTAGTAAATAATGTGAGTCAAGTCAAGCTCCTCCCTCAGAATAAATAGAACCTATGTACAGTGTCAGGGAATCTAATGAGCTTTAGAGTGAAACTAAATATGTAAAAAAGAAATAAGACGTCAATCAATAAATATAAGATGTACATTGGTTCCATCTGGAAAGGTAGGACTACTGTGGGGGGCGGTTCCAGGTCATAGGTGGATTCAAAGATTTTTCTGGTGGACAGTTGGTTTAAAGCTTTGTCTAAAGACCTAGACTCCACAGAAGGGAATGTCTGGATTATATAAGGACTTGTGGCTGCAGATGGAATTAGTAGAAGGCAGTTGAGCACGGTGCCTCACGCCTGTAATCCCAGCACTTTGGGAGGCCAAGGCGGGCAGATCACCTGAGATTAGGTGTTTGAGACCAGCCTGGCTGGAGATTGGAATCCCAGCTACTTGGAAGGCCAAGGCAGGAGAAGCACTTGAACCTGGGAGGCAGAGGTTGCAGTGAGCCGAGATCACACCACTGCACTCCAGCCTAGCCAATAGAGCAAGACTCCATCTCAAAAAAACAAAAAATAGAAGGGAATGTCTGCGTTAAGATAAGGGATTGGGGAGACCAAGACTCCCCTCACCCTACGCAGAGGAACTCCCCATGTAGCAGGCTATTGAGAGAATAAATTGTAAGTGTTTCTTATCAGAGTTGATTCTCTCCTGAATCAGGAAAAAGGCCTAGAAAAGGAAGGGGATTTTCTCTTCAGAATGTAGATTTTCCCACAAGAGGTAGCTTTGCAGGACTATTTCACGATACGGCGAAGAAACATAATGTGGGGTAAAATAGTTCACTTTCAGGGCTTGCTGTATGTCATGTGATGTCATACTACAGT
>PVKV010043494.1:0-10023 GCA_004027835.1 Alouatta palliata | reverse complement strand
TTCAAATATGGTTATCCCCACTCAGCTCAAGCACTCAGAAGTTAATTCTTTTAACCACACAACTAGACTCATTAGAATTAAAGAATAAAATTTCTAATAGAGAAGACTGAATTGTTTCCATTCTAATTAGAGTCAAATTAAAGGGTTCAAGCTGACAGGCCCATGGAGGGTAGGGAAGGGAAGAAAAGAAAGAGAAAAAAATATATACTTTAGCTCATTTAGTTTATTGATAGGGACAGTTCATACATATGATTGAGTGTGTACTGGACTGGGTAAACATACACAAAAATACATTAATAATCATTTGTTTGTTCAAATAAATTCTTTTTACTATATCTAAAGAAAGAAATCAGTTTATTAGGTTCAACATTTATTTTTATTTTAAGTTAACTATACATATATTTTGCTTTTTCCCTCTAGAAGATGTTATTTCCACTATCATTTAATCTAGTTCTTTAAACAAATAATTAATCTGTTTATATCACCAATTTATCCAGTAGGCTAATACTCATAGACACAAATAAACCATAAAACATCTATGTTTATTGTTTAATCCAAATCATCTTTTATTTTCAGGTATTTTTGGCTGAATACACAGGACCTCTGCTAATATACCTTCTCTTTTATTTGAGAATCCCATGTATATATGATGGGAAAGAGAGTGCTAGAAGACTACGCCACCCAGTGGTACAGTAAGTGATGTGTGTGTGTGTGTGAAATATATGTGTATATGTAAGTGATGTATATGTGTATATATGTGCGTGTGTCTATATATGTGTGTATATACATATATAACATACACACACATATATATAAAACACACATTAAGGAGGGGATGAATTAGTAAGCAGGTAAAATATTGATAAAAGTTTTTGGTAAACTCAATTAAACTGGATATAATTTTATGGAAATATATTTTAGATAACCTCAAATAGTGTATATACGCCAACTTCCAAATTTGTAAACCAAGAACTATTAGATATACCTTAAAATAGAGGTAATTTGGCCGTACGTGATGGCTCATGCCCGTAATCCAAGCACTTTGGGAAGCCAAGGCGGGTGGATCATGAGGTCAAGAGATCGAGACCATCCTGGCCAAAATGGTGAAACTCCATCTCTACTAAAAATACAAAAATTAGTGGGGCATGGTGGCTCTAACCTGTAGTCCCATCTATTTGGGAGGCTGAGGCAGGAGAATCTCTTGAACCTGGGAGGCAGAGGTTGTGGTGCGCCCAAGATTGTGCCACTGCACTCCAGCTTGGATGACAGAGCAAGAGTCTGTCGCAAAAAAAAAACAAAAAAAAGAAGTAATTTGGATTAATAATGATCACAGCTGTCAAGAGAAATTCGGAAATTCAGAAATATCATTAAAAGAAGTTTACAATTATAAAATTGACAGACCATGTATAGGATGTAAAACATAAGTACTTCTCTAAAAAATTATTTATGTTCTTCACATGTACCCCCAAAACCTAAAATGCAATAAAAAAATTAAAAAAGAAAGAAAGAAAAATTATTTATTATTACCTATTATTAAATCCCTATTTATTTGTTTGGCAATTTGCATAGGAAAGAAATAATGACCAAACTAATAAACAGGAAGAAAAAAGTTTATGTTACTTTTTATAAGTCAAAATCGAAAATTAAGCACCACTTGGAAGTATGACAAAGAGTAAGGGAATAAATAAAGCATTCTATATAACTGTGGTTATTAGCATATTGTGAAAATAATCTCTCTGTTTCTCTGCAAGAACGATACCCCAAATGAAACAGAAAGAGAATATTTATTCAAAATGCTTATTGGGCTCTGGGGAGGGAAATTTGTTAGAAAAAAAATGACCTGAAAAAATTGTTTCATTAAATAAACTCCAAGTGAATTAAGAAGAAAATTTTAAATGTTTAGGTCATGTGGATCCTAAAAGATCAATAACTAATTTTATCCTAACTTTCTTACCTCTAATCAAGTTTTGGTTAATTTTAAGTATTGTACTCCAGCCACACTGATCTCCTTTCTTGTCCTGATTATTAGTTCATTTTCTCGTTGCTACGAAGAAATATCCAAGACTGAGTAATTTATTTAAAAAATATACATTTAATTGACTCCCAGTTCTGCAAAGCTTGGGAGGCCTCAAGAAATGTACAATTGTTGCAAAAAGTACCTCTTCACATTTTCTTGAGTGAAAAGAATGCTCAATTATTTTAAAAAGAGGCTGGGATAAAGAGTTTGGTGGAGAATCTAAAAGCATTCATTTTTAAGGCCAAATATGTAACAAAGACCAAATGTGCAGCAGAGCATGAAGAAACAAGTTTTCTTCAGTGTCATTCTCAAAGCAATTGACTCATATTTTTCCTTTTTTTTTTTTTGTTTTTGAGACAGGGTCTTGCTCTGTAGCACCCAGGCTAGAGTGCAGTGGCTCAGTTATGTTTCACTTCAGCCTCACTCTTCAGGGCTCAAGCCATTTTCCCACCTCAGCGCCCTAAGTAGCTGAGACTATAGGTGTATACCATCACATCCAGCTAATTTTTAAAAAATATTTTTAGAGATTTTGTCTCATTATATTGCCCAGACTGTTCTTGAACTCCTGGGCTCAAGAGATTCTCCTGCCTCAGTCTCCCAAAGTTCTGGGATTATAGGCATGCGTCACTGCACCAGCCTTACTATTCTTAAACAGAAATACAGCATGTTTGGTGGTATCTCAGTGATGAATGTATTTGTGCCACATTGTTCCCAGATAACAAACACATTAAGTTTGTATAACATAATTCCACAGAAGCTACACAAACTACTTTTGAAATTTAGGTGTCTAGCAGGGATTTAGAAAATAATCACAAAGCTTATGTCACCTAATTTTCAGGATGATGTTGTTTTAAGATGAATTCTTAAATGCCACATCCAATTGCCACAGACTGAAATTTTGTCTCCAAAATTGCTTTGAATTAATGTTATAATGTTAAAAGAATTTTCTGCTAAGTTCATGTAGAAGGGTATTTCTATATGTGACCCAACCACCACAAAGTTCAGATCTCTTAGAATCCTCCACACACTGAGACTAAAGGGATAGCTCCTGTAGGAACTGTATCCTCATCAAGTATCTTATGAATCTGTTACCTGAACATTTCCTTGTCTTCTTCAACAGAAATCAGAAACCTGGTGCAATGCCTCCCTTGCTGTTTCCAAAGCTGAAGATGTGCTTTTCTGTGCTGTGCCCTCATATCCTGAACCTTCCTTGATTTAAAATAAATACGATTTTATCAGTACTTCGGCTGGGAGAAAGAATTGGATCCATGCCTATTTACGGTTTTACAGTTAATTTAGCAATTAACAGAAAATAATCAGTGTTTGGAAGTTAAACATGATTATATAGAATAATAATACTTTGAAATAAAATCAAACTTAGTGAGTTAGCAATGATGTACAATGCAGCATAAATATAAACATATGGTTCTACTTGTATATTCTATGGTGGTTTCTACACTCTCATGGTATAGTATAAAATAAGTGAATGAACTAATATACAGGAATCAGACTGAACCAAAATTTCTCACTTACAGCTCTGCTACATTGCTGCTTTCTTATAAAACAACAACAAAAAATATTACTCAAGAGTTTTTGTAACTACTTCTACAAAAGAATAATAAATGAGGAGAGATACCAATTTCCTAATCCACCTTTTGAAATCATAAGGCAGCTTCTTGTATCACGACTTTTGCTTTTGTTTGACTT
Organism: Alouatta palliata; assembly: GCA_004027835.1. Taxonomy (NCBI): domain Eukaryota; kingdom Metazoa; phylum Chordata; class Mammalia; order Primates; family Atelidae; genus Alouatta; species Alouatta palliata. The sequence goes on along the minus strand of PVKV010043494.1, from coordinate 6,299 downwards.
TCTAGAAAGCTCTTCCTCCAGATAACCACGTTGTTTGCTGTCTTACCTTTTTTCAGAATTTATCTACTATTATACTTAGAGGTATATGCATCACATAAAACATTTATGGTACATAATAGGTGCACAATTTGTTTTTCGTGAATTAATGAATAACGATAATTTTCTGCTGACCTAACCAGGATAGTTTAATTACCTGTTTTCTCTAAAGTCACCCCACTCATACCAAATATCACTTCCATGGAAATAAACTCCCAGACTTATAAATAAACTCACTGTCTGATTTTATTATTATATAGAGCAAATTATATGCTGATTTTTATGCTCAACTTTTACTGGTTAACGTATGTCAGTTGGGTGTGGTGTCTCATACCTACAATCCCAGCACTTTGGAAGCCCCAGGCAAGTCGATCACTTGAGCCTAGAAGTTTGAGACTAGCCTGGGCAACAAAGTGAAACCCATTTCTACAAAAAATACAAAACATTGTCCAGGCATGGTGGCATGGGGCTGTAGTTTAGCTATTCAGGCAGCCGAAGTGGAAGGATTAGTGGAGCCTGACAGATTGAGCCATGATTGTGCCACTGCACTGCAGCCTGGACGACAGAGCAAGACCCTAGCTCTAAAAACAAAAATAAACACACAAAGCATGTCATCTTTGATGTATATTAATTTCTCAAATAGCAAACAAGGTTTTTGAGATTTTACATTTTTATATATAACAAAATAGGTACAGATCTTAATGAAAACTACATTATTTTTGGTATATCCAAAAAAATGTACCTCTGTAAATCACATTTTATACTTACTTTTAAGATAGTAAATACATGAAAATGATGAGAGGTGGTAACTTAGATTAAAGCAGTACAAACAAGCACACAAAGAGACAAAATATTACAATATTCAGTAGGAAATAACAAACACATAAATAAAAAACAAAACAAAAAGCTGCACTGAAAATGCAATTTAAGCTTTCTCAATCTTGGTACTTGCTAAAGGACAACCAGACAATTAAAAAGTTATTCTGAATATTATAAGATGTCAAATGCATTCCAAGTAGGCTTTGGAAATTTTTAAAACTTGTGAATTGTCAGTTTCAGTCAAGGCATTTTAATATGAACACATTTGCATTTGCAATTATTATATTTATACCTACTCTTGGGACAGGTGTGAGCATAACAGTTTATGACTGATAATATAAAATATTTTAGTGTGATCAGAAGTAAATTTACAGAGACTCTTATAACAGCTACTTTTATTGCTAAATTTTGAAAATTAAATATTAAAGCAAGTATTTGGGTTTTAGTTACCAGAAACAATATTTCCTAATAGCTAGAATGTTAAAGTAAACTAAAAATTTTAAATATATCATGCATAAGGCAAGCCAGAATTTCAAAGGGATTTTAATGTTTACTTTTTATTTTCTTTCCAGCTTGGCTTGCTTCTGACATTGTATACACTACATCCGATACCTTTTGGAAACCTTATTTGTTCACAAAGTTTCTGCAGGACAAACAACTTTTAAAAATTTGATAATGGTAAGGATGCTTTGTATTTTTAATTATTACTGAGACATTTTATATGTTGGATTGTTTGCAAAATAATCACTGTTATCTTCTGAAACTTGGATTTTCATGTTTAACTGTATAAGCATATCTTCAACATTCTTTTCCTAAAATGCCATTTGTAAGTGATATATTTACTTTCAGCTTAATCCTATAGAAAAATTTGTCATTACCTCATATTAAAGACAACCTAGATACTCCTAGATATCATTTAATTTTGGTAACACTAAGCATTGAATTCAGATTTTCTGAGTTCCAATTGAAGAGAAGAATATCAGATAAGAACATTCGTAGAAATATATATCTGTGTGGGATTTAAATGATACTATATTCCATTATGATGGCAGTTGTCAGTATGATGCTAGTGTCTTTGCTCTTTCTAGAAACTGTAAACGCAAAAGTTATCAACTATAAAATAAGTACCAAAAAATGGAAAAAAAATGTAAAATGTTGACACGGAAAAGTACATTAGACAACATGTTGAAACTCAATTTTCAATTTAAGTTAAATTTTATTTTATTTTTCAATTTGAAATATATTTTCAAAAAAAGGTTTGCCTATACAAAAAAAGTCCTAGTTTTTGCGAAATATCTGCTTTGCAGTATTGCTAGAACATTATAGCAAACTAAGCAGCCATTTTATTGTTGTCATTGCAATGAAAGAGTAACCTCTGAAATTCTGAGACCTCAGAAGTCATTTAGACTTGCTTATTTTTGATAGAAAAACTAATCAAAACAATTCAAGATCACCATTATAGACTACAAGTCTTAAATCCAAGCTATTTCCATTCTAGTCAATCAAAATATTTTACTATTAATTATTAATTTATTTTTTAAATTCGCTAATTGTTGAAAAAACATTAGTGTATGTTATGCAAGAGTAATTTATGTTTTATTTTTAGTAATCTGTTTACTACTTGCTAGACAAAAATAATTCACACCAAACTTTTCTAAAGTATTTCGTTAACTTGGCATATATCACACATATTCATTAAATTAATACAATTGGAGCAAAGAAATCCATTTTCTTAGTAATATCAAAATAGTATTCTTAAAATGCTATCGTTACGATCTCCTTATGCCTTAGTTAGTGAGGTCCAAGTTCTTGTCCCACAACTAAGAAGAATAAGACATATGCATACCTGAGAGTGAGTAGGGCAGAGTAGGATTTATTAAACAACGAAAACCTCTCAGCAGCTAGAGAGTACCTGAAGAGGGTTGCCAGAAATGGAGCTGAGTTCTGGGTCTTTTATGTGGCAAAGACAAGGAAGTCTTCTGTGGTTTATACCCTAAGGGGAGGGTTAAAGTTCCCCCTGGGGGTGTTGCATCTGCACAAGCTTGGGGTTGGCCATAGCTACTCCATCTTGGCTATTACCCATGTGAGCCTAAGCAAACATCATGGAGTGAGGATGGTTAAACCACAATGCTAATGACATTATGAGTTCAGGATCAACCTAGTAGGCCTTGGTCCTTGTCTACACCCACACAAATTGCTGGAAAGTCCCTTCTGAGTAAGCATATTGGTATAAGAGGAAATTGTTAATCACATTTCCTCCTACTAGCTACATAAAATGGGCAGTGCAGGTGTGTTCTTATAGCATTGTCCCTCTTGCAAGACCCTCCATCTCCATCTGCCTAATGAGCCCTTACCTACCTCCTCTCTCATTCCCCACTCTGGAGTGTTAACCCTAACTACTGTTAGGAGGAAATGGGAGATACATGTTCTGGCTTTTTCAGGCTGTGAGAGGGTGTTGTTCCAAAAAGGCAGAGGAATTCTCATATGGTCCTAATTCTAGTCCTTCATAAGACCTCCAGGATGCACATTTGAAAGTTTTTTCTCCTGCATTCCCCCACATTATCATTAGGATCCTATTTAGGGTCCTTCAATGCTATTGCTATATCTTTCCAGTTGGATAAGGCCTTTCCCATTCTCTGGCACTATATAAAATATGAAGCTTATCTAAAAATGTCTTTACTGTTTGCAAGGCTGCCTGATTCTCACCAGTAGCAGTGGTTAAGGTTTGATTTAAGAATAACATATCATCCTTTCAGAATAGTTTTAATACATGGGTTAATTTCTGGAAGGCCATTTTACATGAGTGATGTTGGGGCTTGACCAGAGTGAATATCAGGGTCTGAGGGTAAAGGGAGTCCCAGTGATCTACTTTGCTGTTATGGGAAGTGCAAGCTGAAGATGGATTGTTACATATACGGAAAGAGAGGGGGAGAAAAGGCATCCCTTAGTCTGTCTTCCACTTTTAGGGTGAACTGGGATTGGGAGAGAGAAAAGTCATCCCCTTTCTCCTCTACCCATCCTTGTATTATCTGAGTCCCAGAGAGATTTATAGGTTTTGCCTGTGGATGCAAGTGTGACCTCCAACCAAGGACCAGGAGAGTTGTAGGTAGGGATAGTCACACTTACCTATGCTGCACCCCAGTCCTACAGTGTTGACTACATTTGGAGTCCCTCAGATCTATTTCATTTTTTGAGCTTCAGTCCCAAATCTTCCCATAGAAGCTTGTAAAGTACATTGAAGTAATTGAATTTGGGCAAGAAACATTAATGGAGGGGGGTGTCCTTAAATATTTAAAGAGCATCTCTTGACTAATAGGTAATGGACAGAGCCAGACCATAGCATTCAAGAAAATGAAAGTGTTGACCTCCAAAACTAGCCCCTTCTTCCTGCCCAGGAATTGTTACACTTAGAGGAAGAATAAGTGTCTTTGAAAATGTAGGGTTGGCTTGATTAATTCTGTGTGCTAGTAGTCAGGGAATTAGGGCTCCCCTTGACATAGGGCCTACAGGGTTCCCCAAAGAAACAAATCCTTGCCTCATTAGGCAACTTGACAAAGTTTGGATTGTTAGCCTGCAACTTTGTGTACAACTCCTTTTCAGACAGAGATTTGAAAGAACGGAGTTTGGGGTTTGGTGGGCCTTCCTTCAAAATAAGCATCCTAGGAGAAGAAAATTGATTTATCACATAATGCATGGTTCTATGCTTGTTGGGCAGTGCTGAATTCTCTCATGAGATAAGAAACAACCTAAATGGAGAGTAGGATAGTCACTCAGGGAGAAATTTCCTCCTGTACAGTGGCAGCGAGTCTCCTTGACAGGAGACAGAAAACTCTCTAAATCTTCATATCTCCCTTGTTCTAAGAATAGGCAAAAACAACAAACAATGTTATTCTGGGTTACACTCCTAATGAGTAAGCCAGCTACTCAATTTTTTCGGTAATATTATGTCTCCTGGTTGCAAAATCGTTCATAGCATTGAATATAAAGAAGGGGGAGCAGCCATGGTAGTCTCAAAAAGAAAGACATGTGATAGAAAATACTGGAAATCTTTGTCCAACAATCTAACAGGCTGTCAGGGACTTTAGCAAGTCTAGGGTCCTTTGGGTTACACCAAGGTGTAGCCTCAGCCAGATACCTTCAGTTGCCCCAGGACCTCCTTCTAAATCACATACAATGGCTAGAGCTCCATGAAGGGAAACTGGATTGGAAGAGAATAACAATTCCAAACACCCGCAGGTGTTAAGCTGTCCTCTGAGTCTTTTAGGACTGATAGCCATGCTATTCACTCTTAACTGGCTGATGGGCCCAGTGTTCTGTTTGGTTTCATATAATAAAGGGAGCAAAGAGCTCTTGGAAACGAAAGTAAAGGAAGTCTGCTTTTACTCACCCTTCCCAACATCCTTTGCAAGCCCCCAAAATGTTGAGGTCTCTTTACTCCTTAATTTAGTTAGGTCTGAGTTCTTGTCCCACGACCAAGAAGAATAAAGCAAGCAGACACCAGAACGTGAGTAAGGCAGAGTAGGATTTATTAAGCAGCAGAAATGCTCTCAGCAGCAACAGGGGACCTGAGGAGGGTTGTGCAAAATGGAGCTGAGTCCTCAGTCTTATGTGGCAGAGACAAGGAAGACTTTTCTGGGTTCCACCCTAAGGGAAGGGAAAGTTTCCCCTGGGGGTGTTGCATCTGTGCACGCATGGGGTTCGCTGTAGCTACTCCATCTTGGTTATCACTTATGAGGGCCTAAGTGAAACCCATGAAGTGAGGAGGGTGAAGCCACAGTGCTAATAGCATTATAATGTGGTCAGGATCATTTTAGGATACACTTGGTCCTTGTCTGTGCCTGTGTGGGTGGCTGTAAGTCCCTTCTGAGCAAGCATCTTTGTATAAGAGGAAATTCTTAACCACATTTCCTCCTGCTAGCTAAATAACAGGCAGTGCAAGGGCAGTCCCACAGGTGTTGGTCCTCTTCTGAGACCCTCCCTCTCTGCCTGCCTAATCAGCCCCTACCTGGCTCCTCTCTCACTGTTATACTGGGCAAAAAAGCTTTCCATTTATTAAACTTAGACAATTTTTAACATTTTACATATAAATGCTACAGTGTCTAATACAAACATATGGGGTAGTTTCAAATTGTGACATTCATATATATTATTATTTCATGTTTTTTTTTTTAAATATATACTTTTTATTGCATTTTAGGTTTGGGGGTACATGTGAAGAACATTCAAGATTATTACATAGGTACACACATGGCAGTGTGATTTGCTGCCTTCCTCCCCATCATCTGTATTTGTTATTTCTCCCCATGCTATCCCTCCCCAACTCCCCACCCCCTGCTGTCCCTCCCCTTTTCCCCCCAACAGACCCCAGTGTGAGATGCTCCCCTCCCTGTGTCCATGTGTTCTCATTGTTCAACACCCGTCTATGAGTGAGAATATGCGGTGTT
>PVKV010043493.1:0-10009 GCA_004027835.1 Alouatta palliata | reverse complement strand
CCTGACCAAGCTCTGCTTCCCAATACCCAATCGATTGCCCTATGCTTTGTCTCCCAATGTCCACCCGATGGCCTCTGACCCCTATAAAACCCCTTGCCCTGGGAAGTTGAGCGCGACTTCTCTGGCCCCCACTGTCCGGACCACAGAACCTCGCCCGGGAGCTTAATAAATCAGCATTTAATTTTCCTAGGCTGGTCTCGGTTTCCTCATTTTAAACTCGGCAATATTCCTTACAGTGAGGCAGGCCTGAGCCACTGCAGATCAGTCAATAAGCACCTCAGAGAACTAGAGAATCTACAATAAAGACAGGACCACATGAGAGGTAGACAGACACAGGGTGGGTGTCCCCTGTGGGAAACCAATCTGATGCCTGCCCGCCCATGTCCCCAAAGGGATATTTCAGAGCATTTTGGCTAAGATGTACCCATATAAACCATGGGCCTGGTCACCGCAGAAGTGAATCACCATTATGCCCTCCGTGGAACTGCGGGTGAAGGCCCACACAGGTCCCGTAGCCCGCCGGCCGTGGGACCACACATACATGCACTCACTCACTCACTCACACCGAGGTTATGGAAGACAACCGAAAACTGACTCACCCGAGCCTCCAGTGACATCTCACGGTAGGCTTGCCTGGACAGGGCATTTACGACCGCGTCCGGTCCCCTGACCTAGGCTCCTGACAGACTGGTCCCCCGATTCCCAGACCTGGCTTACCTCTGGAGGTCCCCTGACCCTGAGGAATTTCGGGTGAATGTCGGCCAAGCAGTCGCCTGTTCATCACAGGGCCGGAACTCTGGGGCCCTGGAATGTCTCAGGGGCACCTCCCCGAGAGATCCCCGAGGCGGGAGCTGCCGTCGGGCAAGGCTCTAAGGGCTTTTGTCTGAGTAATGATGTAAAAGATGAAAGAAAGGCCGGGCGCGGTGGCTCACGCCTGTAATCCCAGCACTTTGGGAGGCCGAGGCGGGTGGATCACGAGGTCAAGAGATCGAGACCATCCTGGTCAACATTGTGAAACCCCGTCTCTACTAAAAATACAAAAATTAGGTGGGCATGGTGGCACGTGCCTGTAGTCCCAGCTACTCGGGAGGCTGAGGCAGGAGAATTGCTTGAACCCAGGAGGCGGAGGTTGCGGTGAGCCGAGATGGCGCCATTGCACTCCAGCCTGGGTAACAAGAGCGAAACTCCGTCTCAAAAAAAAAAAAAAAAAAAAAAAAAGATGAAAGAAATGGAATATCTCACTGGGGACTCCAAATGTTGTAACCGAGCGAACGTGAAATCACCACTGAGACAAAGACTAGGCCAAATTACAGGGTCCTTATTGCCACAGAGGACTCTCGTCTCCCTAACCTATGGCCCCGAAAGGAGGGTGTCAAGATCTTTTATGCCTGTAAACCACCTCCTGGGCGGCAGTGAGGGCGAGGGGCTTTGGACATTCCGATTGTTACTTAAGTGGTTCACAGAAGTCAAGATAAGCGTTAGTTTACACATTGTCTGGGTAGAGTGGAAAAGTACAGACCTTAGTAACTTATTACAAGGCTTAGTTTTTCTTAAAATGGTGCAGGGGCCAAAATGGCTTTGGTTTGGACTGCTTGCCTGTCACATTAGGGTTACAGAGAACAGTTTCAATGGAAAGCCGAGGTATGGTCGAGGTATGCAGTTTATGGGGCAATTTCCATGTCACTTCCAGTTTAGAAGGTCGGTAGTCGTTAAAGGCTGGTGGATGAAGGCTCATTGCCCTCCTTGAATTTCACTGTTCTCATCATCATAGAGGGATCCCCGAGTTTCCAGGAGGAATGTCTGCAAAGCCCAGGTGTGGCCAGACCCGAGGCAGCTTGCCTGATCACCCTGATCTTCTTCCCTGTTCTCCTGGGACAGTGGTTCTTGTTTCTCCTTTTGGGGTGAAATCTGGGGCTCGCTATCACCTGAACTTGACTTCTTGGGGGTCAGCTGGGCCAGCTTTGGTAAAGCGGGGTAGATTGAGGTGTAAGGAGGAGGCGTTTCTATCTCCTCTCGTGGTTCCTGCAAAACCGGTTTTTCCTGTTTCCCCCCTGGCTTTTCCTTTGTCTCTGAAGCTCCCGGAAAAGCTGATCTTTCCCTTAATTCAGGCTCGGCTCCAGCCACGAGTGTTTGGTAATAAGCTGCTAGGCTGGGCTGTGACCAAGCGGGTCGGGTTTGGACTATATTCAGCCATGAGTCAATATAAGGAAGCTGGTCTGGATGCCCTGGCTGTCCTCCGACCCCAATCACCACTCGATAGACACAGCAAATCGTTCCCCTATCTACTGTCCCTTCGGCCAGCCATCCGACATTAAAATAAGGCCATTCTATTTCACAAAGGGTTCTTAACCTCTGGGGGTCAACTTGATTCTACAGTTCCACGCATAACCACTCTTAAAGTTCTCTAACATAACATTCCAGTGGGGTGGGTTTCAACAAATTCCCTCCCATTTCCTCCCAGTTCACGGTGCCACACACACTCTCTCTTACTTTTGCTTCAGACCAAACACTCCACTCCCCTCATTCACACACTTCCCCGCTCCCAGGTCCACTTCTCAGGTTAGGGTGTAGGTTTCGTCTGACTTTACGAGCCACTCCCGCGTCCTGGGTCAGATTACCCAGTACCCCTGCCACCGGAGTTGATCAGGCTTCCCTTCTGTCCTTATGGGACAGATCCTGCCTGAGTCCCCAAACCTTACCGCAGTCCTGCAGCAGGCTGTCCCCGGAATTGTCCTGTAGCCCCTTCGGTTACGTTGCGCTGTCGGGGAGGGGCACCGGGTTACAGGAGAGTCTCTCCCTCCTCGGGTACAAGTTGGCGAGATGGCAACCCTGAGGTCACGGGATTCCCCCGGCTCGGGGCCCCAGACCCGCAGGCAAAAGAGACCGTAAACCTGTCGTCTCCTTTCCCGGCCAATACATCAGAAATGTTGTGGCAACTGAGGGACAGGAGAGACCAATGCGTCGAACAGGAGGATTTTATTAAGGTGGCCACCGGCTCAGCGGACTAGTATCCCAAGGCTGAGGTCCAACAAAGACAGGGCCCAACTTTTATGTATGGACTGAAGGGGGTCGGCCATCCAGTGGCGCGAAATTTGCAAGAAGGGAAGTGAGCTCACAGAGGCGGGACAAAGCAGTTTATCAAGCAGTGACAGCTGTTGCAGCTTGGCAAGGCTTGTGACCTGGGAAAACAGGAACTCACAGAACTTCTACAACTTTTGCAAAAACAGTTACTCGACAGAACAAAGAACAGGCCTGGGAAATAGAGGGTACTTGTTAAACTTGTTCTTGTTAAAACTTGCGCTCTGAGTGAAGAGACCCCTAAACAGGATTTGTGTGAGCCACATGGCTATTTATTCACCCGGGTTCAGGTGGGCTGAGGCCGAAAATGGAGTGAGTGGAGGGCAGAGGGACAGGAGTTGGTTTTACCCCATTGTTTGGGGTAAATCTTCCAACTATTTCATGTTTTCTAATTCTGGAAGTCCCCCCCAGAGGTGTATGTGCAGTTTGTGGGGGTCCCCATACCTTCCACACCAGGGTCAGACCTTACAGTTTTTACCTGTGTTCCAGGATGAGAGGGGGACCCTGGAGCCTGTGCTTGAAGGCTCTGGCTGTAGAGAAGCTGTCACAGCTCTGCCTGTCTCTAGGCCTTTGGAGTGAGCCAGCCTGGGAAACTTCTTTTTCTTTTTATTTCTGCTTTACTGTCAACCGGGCAGGAGTGCAATGACATGATCTCGGCTCACTGCAGCCTCTGCCTCCAAGGTTCAAGCAATCCTTTCACCTCAGCCTGCCAAGATGCTGGGACTACAGAAGCGTGCCACCACGCCAGGCTTATTTATTTATTTGTTTTTTATTTTATTTAGTTTTGAGACACAGTCTCACTCTGTCGCCCAGCCTGGAGTGCAATGGCACAATCGTGGCTCAGTACAACCTCTGCCTACCAGGTTCAAGTGATTCTCATGCCTCAGACTCCCAGGTAGCTGGGACTACAAGCACACACCACCACACCTGGCTCACTTTGTATTTTTGGGAAAAGATGGGGTTTCACTGTGTTGGCTAGGCTGGTCTTCATCTGTAATAGCCTAAACTGTGCTAGCCTAACTAAGTTCATCTTAGCTACAAGCTTTAGCTTAGCTTCTTTCTCCCTGCCACAGCCCCCACAGGTGCATTACTAAGTCACACTGTACTTAGAGCCTTAAACCGTTAAGGTTTGGGTTACGCTGTTCTCAGTACCTGTGAGGAAGGAGACCCAGGCATCTGAGATCAACTTCCCCTTTGATTATCACACAGCATTTCAATAGAAGAAAAGGTTGACCGACTGGCACCTCCTGTTTCACCTTCCTATAGGTGGCAGACTTGGTCTTGGGGAAAACTCTCCAGAAGACACTGTTTACTTAAAACAAGATCAAACCCAGGAACCTTTTAACATGTGAGTCCTAAAGCTGTAAACCCAGAAACCCTTTCATATGTGATTCCTGAAGCTGTAAACCGAAACCCTTTCATATGTGATTTCTAAGGCTGTAAACGTAAGATTCTTCCACCTGTAATATCTAAGGTATAAGCCTATATAAAGGTAGAACCTTTCCTTGTTAAACGAGCTGGGTAATTTGGAACCATTGCTTAGCTCCCGGACGTAATATTAATAACATTAATAATGATAATAATAATAAAAAACCCTTTCCTTCCCCGTTTGGTGTTCAGGAAACGAGCTCTGTTTCTTGTGTCCGCTCCTGCAACACCTGTAACCAAGGTAACCGCGTCCTGCTTGGCAAGTTTACCTGCTATTGTAAATACTCCTCTTGATAATTAATTGTATAAAAAGTCCCCCCTGCTACCCCCCTTAATAATTGTTTGCAGGCGGGCATGGTGGCTCACGCCTGTAATCCAAGCACTTTGGAGGCCAAGGCGGGTGGATCATCTGAGGTCAGGAGTTCAAGACCAGCCTGACCAACATGGTGAAACCCTGTCTTAAAAAAAAAAGAAAAAAAAATAATAATTGTTTGCAAATACTCTTAGTAACCAGCAACTATGGGAACCTCCTGCCTCCTGGTTACCAGCCTCCTCCTATGAACTTGCTTGTTCTGCTTCTGTAAAATTCTACTTCAGCTAGCCTCCCCCTCCCCTTCTCTAAGCAAGGTATAAAAAAAAATCCAGCCCCTTCCTCGGGGCCAAAACATTTTAAGCATAAGCTAACTCACGGTCGCTGACATTAAAAAAGTCGCTGGCATTAAAAAACTTGTAATTCAAACTCAAAGTGTGGCGTTTTCCATACAACTCACTGGAGTATAACACATCTCCTGGCCTCAAGCCATCCCCCCACCTCGACCTCCCAAAGTGCTGGAATTACAGGTGTCAGCTACCATAGCTGGCCTTTTTTTTTTTTTTTTTTTTTTTTTTTTTTTTTTTGGTAGAGACAGAATTTACTGTGTTGGCCGGATCTGTCGCCAACTCCTGAGCTCAAGTGATTTGCCCTCCTTGGCCTCTCAAAAGTGCTGGGATTACAGGAGTGAATCACTGCGCCCGGACTTTTTTAATTAAAAAGTTCATTTATTGAATTTAATGAATTTTCTATTCATTAAATTAATGAAATAAAATAAATTTAATGAACTTTTTAATTCATTTGTTTCTATTTCTTTCTTTTTTTTTTTTAAAGATGGGGTTTCACCATGATGGCCAGGCTGGTCTTGAACTCCTGACCTCAGGTGACCCACCCACCTTGGCCTCCCAAAGTGCTAGGATCACAGGCGTGAGCCACCGCACCCTGCCTCTCATTTGTTTCTATTTCTAATCCATCTTCTTCATCTCCACTCCCACCCCCTAATTCAAATGTAGTCTTAGAAAGATAGTAAAAAAATAAAAAATTTGAGTTGTTTTTAAGGTTTAAGAAAAAAACAGAACATTTTTGTTTTTTTAAAAGAAATCAGAACATTTTCCTTAATGAAATAAGAACAATAAAATTGTTCACTTTTTTTTTGAGACATAGTTTCACTCTGTCACCCAGGCTGGAGTGCGGTGACGCGATCTCGGCTCACTGCAACTTCCGCCCCTGGGTTCAAGCAATTCTCCTGCCTCAGCCTCCCAAGGAGCTGGGATTATAGGTGCCCACCACCATACCCAGATAATTTTTATGTTTTTAGTGGAGACGGGGTTTCACCATGTTGGCCAGGCTGATCTCGAACTCCTGACCTCAAGTAATCTGCCCACCTCGGCCTCCCAAAGTGCTAGGATTACAGGCGTGAGCCATCGCGCCCAACCTAAAATCTTTCTTCTTTTTTTTCTTTTTTTTTTTTTTTTGAGACAGAGTCCTTGCTCTTTTGCCTAGGCTGGAATGAAGAGCCGCAATCTCAGCTCATTGCAACCTTTGCCTCCCGGGTTCAAGCAATTCTCTGCCTCAGCCTCCCGAGTAGCTGGGATTACAGGCACCCACCACCATGTCTGGCTAATTTTTTTTGTATTTTTAGTAGAGACGGGGTTTCACCATCTTAGCCAGACTAGTCTTGAACTCCTGACCTTGTGATCCAGCTGCCTCGGCCTTTGAAAGTGCTGGGATTACAGGTGTGAGCCACCTCGCCCAGCCAATTGTTCATCTTAACTAGCGGAAAGCTACACTGGATACTTTATAGCTTTTAAATAAATTCACCCAAAAATCTGAGTAAGGTCTGTAGGCTTATTATACCAATGTCAAGTTCCAGGTTTTGAAAAAGTACTATATGTACTATGTGGTAAGATGCTACCATTAAGAGAAAATGAAGGCCGGGCGTGGTGGCTCACACCTGTAATCCAAGCACTTTGGAGGCCAAGGTGGGTGGATCACCAGAGGTCGGGAGTTCAAGACCAGCCTGACCAATGTGGTGAAACCCTGTCTTATAAACAAAAAAAAAAAAAAAGAGAGAAAATGAAGGCCAGACACAGTGGCTCATGCCTGTAATTCCAGCATTTTGAGAGGCCAAGGTAGGAGGATCGCTTGAAGCCAGGAGTTTGAGACCAGCCTGGGCAACACAGCAAGACCCCTTCTCTACACACACACACAAAATTAGCCGGACGTGGTGGTGTGCCCCTTTATTCCCAGCTACTTGGGAGGTTCGGGTGGGAGGATCACTGGAGTCCAGGAGTTAAAGGCTGCAGTGAGTTATGATAACATCGCTGCACTCCAGCCTGGGTGACGGAGCAAGACTCTGTCTCTAAAAAGAATGAAATAAAGTAAAAATAAAGAATAAAATGAGAAAATGGATGATGGGTGCATGAGACTTCTCTGTACTATTTTTACAGTTTGTTATGTGTCTATGATTATTTCAAAATAAAAAGATTTAAAAAATTGTCTAGGCCAGGTGCAGTGGCTCACGCCTGTAATCCCAACACTTTGGGAGGCCGAGGCAGATGGATCACGAGGTCAGGAGTTCAAGACCAGCCTGGCCAAGATGGTGAAACCCTGTCTCTACTAAAAATATAAAAAATTAGCCGGGCGTGGTGGTAGGCGCCTATAATCCCAGCTACTGGGGAGGCTGAGGCAGAGAATTGCTTGAACTAGGAAGGCAGAGGTTGCAGTGAGCCAAGATTGCGTCATTGCACTTCAGCTTGGGCAAAAAGAGTGAAACTCTGTCTCAAAAAAATAATAATAATAATTATCTACCAGCCTGGGCAAGGTAGGGAGACTCTATCTCTACAAACAATACAAAAATTGACCATTGTAGAAAAAAAAAGAAAGGCCGGGCGTGGTGGCTCACGCCTGTAATCCAAGCACTTTGAAGGCCAAGGCAGGTGGATCACCTGAGGTCGGGAGTTCAAGACCAGCCTGACCAACATGGGGAAACCCTGTCTTTAAAAAAAAAAAAAAAGAAAGAAAAACAAACAAACAAAAAAATTGGGCGTTGTGATACCAGCTACTCAGGAAGCTGAGGTAGGGATCACTTGAGCCCAGGAGGTCGAGGCTTTGGTAATCTGTGATTGCTCCACTACAGTCCAGCCTGGGTGACAGAGTAGTGAGACCTTGTCTCAAAAAACAAAAAATCATCTAGGAAAAGATGCATAGCAAGTTTCATTGCTGTTTCATTTATATCAACTGGTATAATTTTTTTTAAGTTTTGCAAACTCATAAAATTTACGATTTTAACCATTTTTTAAATTTATTTATTTTGAGACGGAGTTTTGCCCTTGTTGCCCAGGCTGGAGTGCAATGGTGAGATCTTGGCTTACTGCAACCTCCACCTTCTGGGTTCAAGTGATTCTCCTGCCTCCGCTTCCCAAGTGGCTGGGATTACAGGCATGTACCACCATGCCCAGCTAATTTTATATTTTTAGTAGAGATGGGGGTTTTACCATCTTAGCCAGGCTGGTCTTGAACTCCTGACCTTGTCTACCCCACTCGGCCTCCCAAAGTGCTGGGATTACAGATGTGAGCCACCACACCCAGCCCATTTTAACCATTTTAAAAAATATTTTGGCCGGGTGCAGTGGTTCATGCCTGTACTCCTAGCGCTTTGGGAGGCCCAGGCAGACGGATTGCCTGAGCTCAGGAGTTTGAGACCAGCCTGGGCAGCACGGTGAAACGCCATCTCTACTAAAATATAAAAAATTAGCCAGGTGTGGCGGTGTGTGCCTGTAATCCCAGCTACACAGGAGGCTGAGGCAGGAGAATTGCTTGAACCCAGGAGGCAGAAGTTGCAGTGAGCCGAGATCTGCCCACTGCACTCCAGCCTGGGCAGCAGAGCAAGACGCCGTCACCAAAAAAAAAAAAAAAATTATTTATTTATTTATTTATTTTTAATTTAATTTTATTTTTTGAGGCAGAGTTTCACTCTTGTTGCCCAGACAGGAGGGCAATAGTGCGATCTTGGCTCACTGCAACATCCCTCTCCCCGGTTCAAGCAATACTCCTACCTCAGTCTCCCAAGTAGCTGGGATTACAAGCACAGGCCACCATGCCCCACTAATTTTGTATTTTCAGTAGAGACTGGGTTTTTCCATGTTGGTCAGGCTGGTCTCGAACTCCCAACCTCAGGTGATCCGCTCACCTTGGCCTCCCAAAGTACTGGAATTACAGGCATGAGCCACCACTCCTGGCCAAAATTTATTTTATTTTAAGTTCTGGGATACATGCGCAGGATGTACAGGTTTGATACACAAGTAAACAAATGTCATAGTGGTTTGCTGCACCTATCAACCCATCATGTAGGCATTCAGCCCTGCCTGCATTAGCTATCCTGATGCTCTTCCTCCCATTGGCCTCCTGGCCGGGCAGGCCCCAATGTGTGTTGTTCCCTCCCTGTGTCCATGTGTTATCATTGCATTTTAACCAGTTTTTTTTATGTGCAACCGTCATCACTATCTAGTCTCGGAACATATTCATCACTCCAAGCATACTATAGCGACTAATACATTGAATAAGACTAGAATGAATAATATGATGACATTCGTATACCCACTACCCATTTGTTCCAGATCTTAACATTGCTTCGCTTTTGCTGTTTTGGTGTTCAGGTATGAATATATGTTTATTTATTCTGTTAAAGTATATTCAGGCTTCCTAAATATGAGAACTCTTGTCTTTCATCAATTCTGGGTAATTCTCAGCCATTTCTTTCAAATACGGCCTCTCCCTTATTCTCAGTATTTGTTCCTACTAGGAAATTCATATTAGGCAAATGTTGGATTCTTTTTCTTTCTATTCTTCAAGTATCTGAATCTCTCTTTTACATCTACGATTTTATTTCTCTATATTACATTCTGGGTAATTTTTTTCAGCTCCTTCTGTTCAATATTTCTCTCTCTCTCTTTTTTTTTTTTTTTTTTTTTCTGGAGACGGAGTTTCGCTCTTGTTACCCAGGCTGGAGTGCAACGGCGCGATCTTGGCTCACCGCAACCTCCGCTTCCTGGGTTCCAGCAATTCTCCTGCCTCAGCCTCCCGAGTAGCTGGGACTACAGGCACGTGCCACCATGCCCGGCTAATTTTTGTATTTTTAGTAGAGACGGGGTTTCACCATGTTGACCAGGATGGTCTCGATCTCTTGACCTC
>PVKV010043492.1:0-10023 GCA_004027835.1 Alouatta palliata | reverse complement strand
CTTTTGCTGTGCAGAAGCTGTGGAGTTTGATTAGGTCCCATTTGTCTATTTTGGCTTTTGTTGCCAATGCTTTTGATGTTTTGATCATGAAGTCCTTGCCTACGCCTATGTCCTGAATGGTTTTGCCTAGATTTTCTTCTAGGGTTTTTATGGTGTTAGGTCTTATGTTTAAGTCTTTAATCCATCTGGAGTTAATTTTTTTGTAAGGTGTCAGGAAAGGGTCCAGTTTCTGCTTTCTGCACATGGCTAGCCAGTTTTCCCAACACCATTTATTAAACAGGGATTCCTTTCCCCATTGCTTGTTTTTGTCATGTTTGTCAAAGATCAGATGGTTGTAGATGCGTTGTGTTCCCTCAGAGGCCTCTGTTCTGTTCCATTGGTCTATATCTCTGTTTTGGTACCAGTACCATGCTGTTTTGATTACTGTAGCTTTGTAGTATAGTTTGAAGTCCGGTAGTGTAATGCCTCCAGCTTTGTTCTTTTTGCTTAGAATTGACTTGGCTATGCGGGCTCTCTTTTAGTTCCATGTGAAGTTTAAGGTGGTTTTTTCCAGTTCTGCGAAGAAGGTCATTGGTAGCTTGATAGGGATAGTGTTGAATCTGTAAATTACTTACTTATCCACTATGATCAAGTAGGCTTCATCCTGGGGATGCAAGGCTGGTTCAACATATGCAAATCTATAAATATAATCCACCACATAAACAGAACCAAAGACAAAAAACACAAATCTCAATTGATGAAGAGAAGGCCTTTGACAAAATCCAACAGCCCTTTATGCTAAAAACCCTCAGTAAACTAGGTATTGATGGAACGTATCTCAAAATGATAAAAGCTATTTATGACAAACCAACTGCCAATATCATACTGTATGAGCAAAAACTAGAAGCATTCCCTTTGAAATCTGGAACTAGACAAGGATGTCCTCTCTCACCACTCCTATTCAATATAGTACTGGAAGTTCTAGCCAGAGCAATCAGACAAGAAAAAGAAATAAAGGGTATTCAAATAGGAAAGGAGGAAGTAAAACTGTCTCTATTTGCAGACGACATGATTGTATATCTAGAAGACCCCATCGTCTCAGGCCAAAATGTCCTGAATCTGATAAGCAACTTCAGCAAAGTCTCAGGATACAAAATCAATGTGCACAAATCACAAGCATTCCTATACACCAATAACAGACTTAAAAAGAGCCAAATCAAGAACCAACTGCCATTCACAATTACTACAAAGAGAATCAAATACCTAGGAATACAACTAACAAGGAATGTAAAGGACCTCTTCAAGGAGAAATGCAAACCGCTGCTCAATGAAATAAGAGAGGACACAAACAGATGGAGAAATATTCAATGTTCATGGCTAGGAAGAATCAATATCGAGTGTGTATATTTTTTATAACACTAGACATAGAGCTTGTATATTTTTTATGACAGAGTAGCAGAAAGTTTTATTTAGTTTAAAGCAGTCTATATTTAAACGGTGTATAATTTTCATAAGAGTGTAGTAACAGGTGTTGTATTTTTCATATCTGAGCAGCAGAGGAGTTTTTATTTATTTAAAGCAAAGCATGTTTAGAGAGTACATATTTTTTATAACAAAGTAAAAATTGAGGTTCTATATTTTTCATAACAGAGTAGAAATTTTGGGTTTATATTTTTTATAACAGAATAGCAGAATAGTGTTTGTTTATTTCAAAGCAGAGTATATTAAGTGTGAATATTATTAATAACTGGTTACAAAGTGAGGGTGTATATTTTTTATCATAGTAGACACAGAGAGTGTATATTTTGTATAACAGTAGCAGAGGTTTTATTTATTTTAAAGCAGAGTATACTTAAAGAGTGTATAATTTTCCTAAGAGTGTAGTAACAGAAGTGTTATATTTTTCATATATGAGCAGCAGAAGAGTTTTTATTTATTTAAAGCAGAGCATATTTAGAGGGTACATATTTTTTATAAGAGAGTACAAATTGAGGTTCTATAATTTTCTTAAGATTACAGAAATAGAGGGATTATATTTTTTATAACAGAGTAGCAGAATAGTGTTTGTTTATTTTAAAGCAGAGTATATTAGCAATGTGTATATTATTTATAACAGGTTGCAAAGTGGGTGTGTATAATATTTATCACAGTGGAAATAGAGAGTGTATATTTTTCATTACAGAGTAGCAGAGGTTTTTATTTATTTTAAAGCAGTGTATATTTAAAGGGTGTATAATTTTCATAAGAGTGTCGTAAAAGAGATATTACATTTTTCATATCTGAGCAGCAGAGGAGTTATTTATTTAAAGCAGAGCATATTTTGAGGGTAAATATTTTTTATAAGTGAGCAAAAATTAAGGTTCTATATTTTTTATAACAGCGTAGCATTAGAGGGATTATATTTTTAATAACAGAATAGCAGAATTGTGTTTATTAAGTTTAAAGCAGAGTACATTGAGAGTGTTTATATTATTAATAACAGGTTACAAAGTGAAGGTGTATATTTTTTATCACAGCAGAAATGGAGAGTGTATATTTTGTATAACAATAGCAGAGTTTTTATTTATTTTAAAGCAGAGTAAATTTAAAGGGTGAAAAATTTTCATAAGAGTGTAGAAACAGAGGTGTTATATTTTTCAAAACTGAGTAGCACAGGAGTTTCTATTTAAAGCAGAGTATATTTAGAGGGTAAATATTTTTTTAAGAGAGTAAAAATTAAATTTCAATATTTTTCATAACAAGGTAGAAATAGAGGATTATATTTTTTATAACAGAATAGCAGAATAGTGTTTATTTTAAAGCAGAGTATATTAAGAGTGTGTATATTATTATTAACAGGTTACAAAGTGATTTTGTATATTTTTATCACCGTAGAAATAGTGTATATTTTGTATAACAATAGTAGAGTTTTTTATTTATTTTAAAGCAGACTATATTTAAAGGTTGTATAATTAGCATAAGAGTGTAGTAACAGGTGTTATATTTTTCATAATTGAGTAGCAGAGGAGTTTTTAATTATTTACAGCAGAGCATAATTAGAGGGTACATATTTTTTATAACAGAGTAGAAGTCAAGATTCTATATTTTTCATAACAGGGTAGAAACAGAGGGATTATATTTTTTATAACAGAATAACTGAATAATGTTTGTTTATTTTAAAGCAGAGTTTATTAAGAGTGTGTATATTATTAATAACAGGTTACAAAGTGAGGGTGTATATTTTTTATCACAGTAGAAATAGCGAGTGTATATATTTTATAACAGTGTAGCAGAAATATTTATTTATTTTAAAGCATAGTATATTTAAAGGGTGTATAATTTTCCTAAGAGTGTAGTAATAGAAGTGTTATATTTTTCATATCTGAGCAGCAGAGGAGTTTTTGTTTATTTAAAGCAGAGCATATTTAGAGGGTTCATATTTTTTATAAGAGAGTATAAATTGAGGTTCTATATTTTTCATAAGATTGTAGAAATAGGGGGATTATATTTTTTATTACAGAGTAGCAGAATAGTGTTTGTTTATTTTAAAGCAGAGTATATTAATAATGTGTATATTATTTATAACAGGTTGCAAAGTGGGGGTGTATAATATTTATCACAGTGGAAATAGAGAGTGTATATTTTTCATTACAGAGTAGCAGAGGTTTTTATTTATTTTAAAGCAGAGTATATTTAAAGGTGTATAATTTTCATAAGAGTGTAGTAACAGAGATATTATATTTTTCATATCTGAGAAGCAGAGGAGTTATTTATTTAAAGCAGAGCATATTTTGAGGGTAAATATTTTTTATAAGAGAGTAAAAATTAATTTTCAATATTTTTCATAACAGGGTAGAAAAAGAGGGATTATGTATTTTTATAACAGAGTAGCAGAAGAGAGTTTATTTATTTTAAAGCAGAGTACATTAAGAGTGTCTATATTATTAACAGCAGGTTACAATATGCGGGTGTATTTTTTTTATCAAACTAGAGATAGAGAGTGTATATTTTTTATAACAGAGTAGCAGAAATTTTTATTTATTTTAAATCAGAGTATATTTAAAGGGTGTATAATTTCCATAAGAGTGTAGTAACAGAGGTGTTATATTTTTGATAACTGAGTAGCAGAGGAGTTTTTAATTATTTAAAGCAGAGAATAGATAGAGGGTACATATTTTTTATGACATAGTAAAAATTAAGGTTCTATGTTTTTCATAACGATAGAAAAAAAGGGATTATATTTTTTATTACAGAGTAGCAGAATAGTGTGTATTTATTTTAAAGCAGAGTATATTAAGAGTGTGTATATTATTAATAACAGGTTACAAAGTGAGGGTGAATATTTTATTTCACAGTAGACATAGAGAGTGTGTATTTTGTATATCAGTAGCAGAAGTTTTATTTATTTTGAAGCAGAATATATTTAAACGTTGCGTAATTATCATAAGAGGGTAGAAACAGTGGTGTTATACTTT
The DNA here is from genome assembly GCA_004027835.1 of Alouatta palliata. Lineage (NCBI taxonomy): Eukaryota > Metazoa > Chordata > Mammalia > Primates > Atelidae > Alouatta > Alouatta palliata. Next base: position 5,590 of record PVKV010043492.1, on the reverse strand, counting down.
TCATAACTGAGTAGCAGAGGAGTTTTTATTTATTTAATGCCGAGCTTATTTAGAGTTTACATATTTTTATAACAGTAAATATTATGGATCTATATTTTTCATAAAAGAGTAGTAATAGCGGGATTATATTTTTTATAACAGAGTAGCAGAATAGTGTTTATTTATTTTAAAGCTGAGTATATAAAGAGTGTGTATACTATTAATAACAGGTTACAAAGTGAGTGTGTATATATTTTATCACAGTAGAAATAGAGAGTATATAATTTTTATGACAGAGTAGCAGAAAATTTTATTTATTTTAAAGCAGAGTATATTTAAAGGGTGTATAATTTTTATAAGATTGTAATAACAGGTGTTATATTTTTCATAACTGAGTAGCAGAGGAGTTTTTAATTATTTAAAGCAGAGCATATTTAGAGGGTAGATATTTTTTAAAACAGGGTAAAAATTAAGGTTCTATATTTTTTAAAACAGGGTAGAAATAGAGGGATTATATTTTTTATAACAGAGTAGAAAAATACTGTGTATTTATTTTAAAGCAGAGTATATTAAGAGTGTGTATATTATTCATAACAGGTTAGAAAGTCAGGGTGTATATTTTTTATCATAGTATAAATAGAGAGTGTATATTCTTTATAACAGAGTAGCAGACGTTTTTATTTATTTTAAAGCAGAGTATATTTAAATGGTGTATAATTTTCATGAGAGTTTATTAACAGAGGTGTTATATTTTTCATAACTGAGTAGCAGTGGAGTTTTTAATTATTTAAAGCAGAGAGTAGATAGAGGGTACATATATTTTATAACAGAGTAAAATATGTGGTTCTATATATTTCATAACAGGGTAGAACTAGAGAGATTATATTTTTTATAACAGAGTAGCAGAAGAGATTTCATTTGTTTTAAATCAGAGTATATTAATAGTGTGTATATTATTAATAACAGGTTACAAAATGAGGGTGTATATTTTTTATAACAGTAGACATAGAGAGTGTATATTTTTAATGACAGAGTAGCAGAGATATTTGTTTAAAAGCAGAGTATATTTAAAGGGAGTATAATTTTCAAAAGTGTATAGAAACAGAGATGTTATATTTTTCATATCTGAGGAGCAGAGGAGTAGTTAATTATTTCAACCACAGCATATTAAGAGGGTACATATTTTTTATAAGAGAGTAAATATTTAGGTTCTATATTTTTAATAACAGGGTAGAAATAGTGGGATTATGATTTTTGTAACAGGGTAGCAGAATAGTGTTTATTTATTTCAAAGCAGATTATATTAAGAGTGTGTATATTATTTATAACTGGTTACAATGTGAGGGTCTATGTTTTTTATAACAGTAGGATAGAGATTGTATATTTTGTATAGCAGAGAAGCAGAAATTTTTATTTATTTTAAAACAGAGTATGTTTAAAGGGTGTATAATTTTCATAATAGTGTATAAACAGAGGTGTTATATTTTTCGTATCTGAGCAGCAGAGGAGATTTTATTTATTTAAAGCCGAGCATAGTTAGAGGGTACATATTTTTTATAACAGTAAAATTTAAGGTTCTATTTTATTCATAACAGGGTAGAAATAGAGGGATTTTATTTCTTATAACAGAATAGCAGAATAGTGTTTATTTATTTTAAAGCAGAGTACATTAAGAGTGTGTATATAATTTATAAAAGGTAACAAAGTGAGTGTGTATATATTTTATCACAGTAGAAATAGAGAGTGTTTTTTTTATAATAGAGTAGCAGAAATTTTTATTTATTTTAAAGCAGAGTATATTAAACTGTGCATAATTTTCATAACAGTGTAGAAATAGAGGTGTTCTATTTTTCATACCTGAGCAGCAGAGGAGTTTTTAATTATTTAAAGCAGAGGATATTTAGAGGGTACATATTTTTTATAAGAGAGTAAAAATTGAGGTTCTACATTTTTCATAACAGGGCAGAAAAAGAGGGATTATATTTTTTGTATCAGAGTAGCAGAATACAGTTAATTTATTTTAAAGCAGAGTATATTAAGAGTGTGTATATTATTAATAAAATGTTGCAAAGTGTGGGTGTATAATTTTTGTAACAGTGGCCAATGTTATTTTTTATATTAAAGCAGAGTATATTTAAAAGGTGTATAATTTTCATAAGTGTGTAGAAACAGAGGTGTTATATTTTTCATAACTGAGTAGCAGAGGAATTTTTATTTAATGCCAAGCATATTTTGAGGTAACATATTTTTAATAACAGTAAAAATTAAGGATATATATTTTTCATAACAGGGTAGAAATAGAGGGATTATATTTTTAATACCAGAGTATGAGAATAGATTTTATTTATGTTTAAGCAAAGTATATTAAGAAATAGTATATTATTTATAACAGATTACAAAGTTAGTGTGTATATTTTTTATAACAGTAGCAGATGTTTTTATTTATATAAAAGCAGAGTATATTTAAAGGGTGTATAATTTCCATAAGAGTGTAGTAACAGAGGTGTTACGTTTTTGATAACTGAGTAGCAGAGGAGTTTTTAATTATTTAAAGCAGAGAATATTTAGAGGGTACATATATTTTATAACAGAGTAAAAATTAAGGTTCTATGTTTTTCATAACAGGGTAGAAATAGAGAGATTATATATTTTATAACAGAGTAGCAGAAGAGTTCATTTATTTTAACGCATAGTATATTAGGAGAGTGTATATTATTAATAACAGGTTACAAAGCGATGGTGTATATGTTTTATAACAGTCGACATAGAGAGTGTATATATTTTATGACAGAGTAGCTGAAATTTTTATTTATTTTAAAGCAGAATATAATAAAGGGTGTGTAGTTTTCATGAGAGTGTAGAAACAGAGGTGTTATATTTTTCACATCTGAGCAGAAGAGGAGATTTTATTTACTTGAAGCAGAGCATATTTAGAGGGTACATATTTTTTATAAGAGAGTAAAAATTTAGGTTCTATAATTCTCATAACAGGGTAGAAATAGAGTGACTATATTTTTTTAACAGAATAGCAGAATAGTGTTCCTTTATTTTAAAGCAGAGTATATTAAGAGTGTGTATATTACTAATAAGAGGTTACAAAATGAGGGTGTATATTTTTTATCACAGTTGACCTAAAGAGTGAATATTTTTTATAATTGTAGCAGAAATTTTTATTTATTTTAAAGCAGAGTATATTTACAGGGTGTATAATTTTCATAAGAGTGTAGTAACAGGTGTGATATTTTTCATATCTGAGCAGCAGAGGAGTTTTTAGTTATTTAAAGCAAAGCATAATTTGAGGGATCATATTTTTTATAAGAGAGTAAAAATTAAGGCGCTTTATTTTTCATAACAGGGTAGAAATAGAGGGATTATATTTTTTATAATAGAATAGAGAATAGAGTTTATTTATTTTAAAGCAGAGTATATTAAGAGTGTGTATATTATTAATAACAGGATATAAATGTGGGTGTATATATTTTATCACTGTTGAAATAGAGAGTGTATATTTTTTATAACTGTGGCAGACTTTTTTATTTATTTTAAAGCAGAGTTTATTTAAAGGGTGTATAATTTTCATAAGAGTGTAGAAACAGGTGTAATATTTTTCATAAGTGAGTATCAGAGGAGTTTTTATTTGTTTAAAGCAGAGCATATTTTGAGGGTACATATTTTTTATAACAGTAACTATTGAGGTTCTATATTTTTCATAACAGTGTAGAAATAGAGGGATTATATTTTTTATAACAAAGTAGCAGAAGAGTGTTTATTTATTGTAAAGCAGAGTATATAAAGAGTGTTTATATTATTTATAACAGGTTACAAATGAGGGTGTACATTTTGTATAACAGTAGCAGAAATTTTTATATTTTCTAAAGCATAGCATATTTAAAGTGTGTATAATTTTCATAAGGGTGTAGTAACGTGTTATATTATTCATATCTGAGCAGTAGAGGAGTTTTATTTATTTAAAGCAGAGCATAGATAGAAGGTACATATTTTTCGTTAACAGAGTAAAAATTGAGGTTCTATATTTTTCATAACAGGGCAGAAAGAGAGGGATTGTATAATTTATAAGAGCGTACCAGGATACTGTTTACTTATATTAAACAGCGTATATTAACAGTGTGTATATTATTAATAAAAGGTTACAAAGCGAGGGTGTATATTTTTTATAACAGAGTAGCAGAAATATTTACTAATGATAAAACATAGTATATTTAAAGGGTGTATAATTTTCGTGTGTAGTAACAGGTGTTATATTTTTCATAACTGAGTAGCAGAGGAGTTTGTATTTATTAAAAGCAGAGCATATTTAGAGAGTACTTTTTTTTAACAGTAAAAATTAAGATTATATATTTTTCATAACAGGGTAGAATAAAGGGATTATATTTTTTCTAACATAATAGCGGAATACTGTTTATTTATTTTAAAGCAGACTGTATTAAGAGTGTGTATATTATTAATAAGAAATTACAAAGTGAGGGTGTGTATTTTTTATCACAGTTGACCTAAAGAGTGAATATTTTTTATAATTGTAGCAGAAATTTTTATTTATTTTAAAGCAGAGTATATTTACAGGGTGTATAATTTTCATAAGAGTGTAGAAACAGGTGTGATATTTTTCATATCTGAGCAGCAGAAAAGTTTTTAGTTATTTAAAGCAGAGCATTATTTGAGGTATCATATTTTTTATAAGAGAGTAAAAATTAAGGTGCTTTATTTTTCATAACAGGGTAGAAATAGAGGGATTAGATTTTTTATAATAAAATAGAGAATAGTGTTTATTTATTTTAAATCAGAGTATATTAAGAGTGTGTATATTATTAATAACAGGGTATAAAATGTGGGTGTATATTTTTCATCACTGTTGAAATAGAGAGTGTATATTTTTTATAACTGTGGCAGACTTTTTTATTTATTTTGAAGCAGAGTATATTTAAAGGGTGTATAATTTTAATAAGAGTGTAGTAACAGGTGTTATATTTTTCATAAGTGAGTATCAGAGGAGTTTTTATTTGTTTAAAGCAGAGCATATTTATAGGGTACATATTTTTTATAACAGTAACTATTGAGGTTCTATATTTTTCATAACAGCGTAGAAATAGAGGGATTATATTTTTTATAACAAAGTAGCAGAATAGTGTTTATTTATTATAAAGCAGAGTATATAAAGAGTGTGTATATTATTTATAACAGGTTACAAAATGAGGGTGTACATTTTGTATAACAGTAGCAGAAATTTTTATTTTTTCTAAAGCATAGCATATTTAAAGTGTGTATAATTTTCATAAGGGTGTAGTAACGTGTTATATTTTTCATATCTGAGCAGTAGAGGAGTTTTATTTATTTAAAGCAGAGCATAGTTAGAGGGTACATATTTTTCGTTAACAGAGTAAAAATTGAGGTTCTATATTTTTCATAACAGGGTAGAAATAGAGGGATTGTATATTTTAAAGGAGCGTAGCAGAATAGTGTTTATTTATTTTAAAGCAGAGTATATTAACAGTGTGTATATTATTAATAACAGGTTACAAAGGGAGGGTTTATATTTTTTATCACAGTAGAAATAGAGAGTGTATATTTTTTATAACAGAGTAGCAGAAATTTT
>PVKV010043491.1:0-10023 GCA_004027835.1 Alouatta palliata | reverse complement strand
AAGCAATTCTCCTGCCTCAGCCTCCCGAGTAGCTGGGACTACAGGCACGTGCCACCATGCCCAGCTAATTTTTGTATTTTTAGTAGAGACGGGGTTTCACCATGTTGACCAGGATGGTCTCGATCTCTTGACCTCGTGATCCACCCGCCTCAGCCTCCCAAAGTGCTGGGATTACAGGCGTGAGCCACCACGCCCGGCCGTCATTTCTTTTAGATTGTATATTTAAAATGGTATTCACTCTTATTGTAGTTATGTCTTTATCTAGGTTCTTTGGAGCAAGAGTTCTGATTTATGGCTATTTCAGATAAAATAGAGACATACTGGGTTCTTCTAATAAGCAGATAGCAGGTGGATCACCTGAGGTCGGGCCACCTGAGCCAGCTGCAATGGCTCATGCCTATAATCCCAGCACTTTGGGAGGCTAAGGCGGGTGGATCACCTGAGGTCGGGAGTTTGAGACCAGCCTGATAAACACGGAGAAACCTCGTCTCTACTAAAAATACAAAATTAGCCGGGTGCGGTGGTGTGCATGCCTGTAACCCTAGCTGTTTGGGAGGCTGAGGCAGGAAAATCACTTGAACCTGGCAAGTGGAGGTTGCAGTGAGCTGAGATCATACCATTGCACTCCAGCCTGGGCAACAAGAGCGAGACTCTGTCTCAATCAATCAATCAAATAAAAGATAAAGTAAAAATACAAAAATTCCAGCCTATGCAACATGGTGAGACCCCCATCTCAACTAAAATACAAAAAAAATTTGCCAGGCATGGCAGCATGCGTCTGTAGTCCCAGCTACTTGGGAGGTTGAGACAGGAGAATTACTTGAACCTGAAGATGTAGGTTGCACCACTGCACTCTAGCCAGGAAGATAGGGTGAAACTTTGTCTCCAAAAAAAAAAATTAGCTGGGCATGGTGACGTGTGCCTATAGTCCCAACCACTCATGAAGCTGAGGCAGGAGAATCTCTTGAACCCAGGAGTTAGAGGTTGTAGTGGGCCAAGATCATGCCACTGCAGTGCAGCCCGGGTGACAGAGTGAGACTCTGTCCTTAAAAAAAAAAAAAAAAAAAAAAGTTTTTAAAAATCAATGTTAAAAAAAGGAAACTATGAAGAGATGAAGATCATAAGATGTATGGTGTGTGTATCAAGAAGGAAAAGGTATCAATGACCATGTAGTGCAAAAGAGAAGTGATCTTTTTTTTTTTTTGAGACAGAGTCTTGCTTTGTTGCCCAGGTTGGAGTACAATGGCGTGATCTGCACTCATTACAACCTCTGCTTCCTGGATTCAGGCGATTCTCCTGCCTCAGCCTCCAGAGTAGCTGGGATTACAGGTGCACGCCACCACACCCAGCTAATTTTTTGGATTTTTAATAGAGATGAGGTTTCCCATGTTGGCAAGGCTGGTCTCAAACTTCTGACCTCCTGATCCTCCAGCCTTAGCCTCCTAAAGTGCTGTGATTACAAGTGTGAACCACCACACCTGGCTGAGAAGTGATGTTTTTTATAGTGTGGATAGTTAAGATAATTAAGATGTGACTGTTGGCCAGGCATGGTGGTTCACACCTGTAATCCTAGCACTTTGGGAGGCTGAGGCAAGAGGATCACTTGAGCCCAGGAGTTGGAGACCAGCCTGGGCAACATGGCAAAATCCCCTCTCTACAAAAAAATACAAAAATTAGCCAGGTGAGGTGGTGGGTGCCTGTAGTCCCAGCTACTTGGGAGGCCAAGGTGGGAGGAGCACCTGAGCCCAGGGACGGCTCAAGACTGCATTGAGCTATGTTCACATTACTGCGCTCCAGCCTGGGGGACAGAGTGAGACCCTGTCTAAAAAAAAAAAAAAAAAGACAAGACTGTCGTTCCAAACATCATGGATTTTTTTTTCTTTTTAAATTTGAGACAGAGTCTTGCTGTTACGCAGGCTGGAGTGCAGTGGGGCAATCTTGGCTCACTGCAGCCTCCACTTCCCAGGTCCAAGCACTTCTTCTATCTCAGCCTCCCTCCTGCCTCAGCCTCCTGAGTAACTGAGACTATAGGCACATGCCACCACACCTGGCTAATTTTTATATTTTTAGTAGAGACGGGGTGTCACCATGTTGGCTAGGCTGGTCTCGAACTCCCAACCCCGGTTGATCCGCCCACCTTGGCCTCCCAAAGTGCTGAGATTACAGGCGTGAGCTACTGCACCTGGCCCAAACATTATGGATTTTTGGATGATGAAAGTTAACTTGTTCTTGGAAAAGTCAAGACTTTTCTTGCTCAGTGACACTTTAAGGTATGGAGAATGACTCTTCTTCAGAGAAAATAGAGTTCATTGTGATTGTAGGAAATGAAATTTTAGCTTTGGTGCAGGTATGGATTGCTTTTTTTTTTTTCCTAATCAGAAGCATCCCTGTTAATTTCTTCTGAGTATAGAACAGACTTGGTGTGTTGGGTTAGGAGTTGTTTGGTTGTTGTTGTTTTTGTTTTTCTGAGACAGCGTCTTGCTCTGTTGCCCAGGCTGGAGTGCAGTTACACGTGATCTTGGCTCACTGCAACCTTCGCCTCCTGGGTTCAAGTGGTTCTCCTGCCTCAGCCTCCCGAGTAGCTGGGATTACAGGTGTGTGCCACCACACCCAGCTAATTTTTTTTTTTTTTAGAAGCAGTCTCACTCTGTCGCCAGGCTGACGTGCAGTGGTGCGATCTTGGCTCCCTGCAACCTCCACCTCCGGGGTTCAAGTGATTCTCCTACCTCAGCCTCCCAAGTAGCTGGGACTACAGGTGCACACCACCACGCCTGGCTAATTTTTGTATTTTTAGTAGAGACGGGGTTTCACCATGTTGGCCAGGATGGTCTCAATCTTTTGACCTCGTGATCTGCTCACCTTGGCCTCCCAAAGTTCTGGGATTACAGGTGTCAGCCACTGCGCCCTGCTTAATTCTGGCATTTTTAGTAGATGTGGGGTTTCATCATATTGGCCAGGCTGGTCTTGAACTCTTGACCTTGAGTGATCCACCTGCCTCAGCCTCCCCAAGTGCTAGGATTACAGACATGAGCCACCGCACCTGGCTTGTTGTTTTGTTTTAAAGAAATGCCATTTGCTTTTTTGGCTCCTCAGATATTACCTGTACAACCTGATGTTCCAGACTTGGAAGACCTACGTGCGTCAGCAGCAGGAGATGAGGAGCAAGTACATTAGAGCCGAGATTCATGGTGAGAAAAAGAAGTACATGTCTAAAGAAGATGCCCAGATTTACTTTGCAGAAGGTCTTAGGAAGGACAAACACATTGTCTTAGAGATAGAATAACTTAAGTCTAAGGAAGATTTGTGCCGGGTGCGGTGGCTCACGCCTGTAATCCTAGCACTTTGGGAGGCTGAGGTGGGTGGATCACCTGAGGTCAGGAGTTCAAGACCAGCCTGGCCGTCATGATGAAACCCCATCTTAAAAAAAAAAAAAAAGGAAGATTTGTTTGATTTTCTTTCATAATTTTAGAGTCGAATCTTAGACCTAGAATAACTCTAGATCTAAGGAAGATTTGTTTGATTCTCTTTCATAATTTTTCAGAAAGTGTGATCTCTGAGTGGACACCTTAGGATTGGATCCCTGTAGTTTTCTCAATATGGCATGATTTGAACCCTTAAAGCTCATTTAATCAGAATTGTGTGAACTGGCTGTTCCTGGCCTGCTGGCTCAGTGTGCTGGCTGTGACTCCCCCATGGCACCTGGGGGTGCGGTCTGTCTGGCTATGTGAAGTTGCCTGGAGAGTCTGGGGCAGAGCTGCAGTGCTTTTTTTTTTTTATCTGCTGGCCCAAGTTGTCCCTTAGTGATACTAAAGCGACCACTTTAGCTCTGCTTAGAGTCTGGTTTCTCTGTGAATTGAACCCAGAAACCCATGTGGAGAGTCTAAGGAAAAAGACATAGAGTAGTCAACATGATAATACAGACTGGATTCGCAGCAGAATGTCCTAAAGATGCCTCAAACTCTGCAAGATACAAGTACAACCTGTCAACTCCCCTATCACTTAGACCTGCTGTTCCTTTGACTTTTCCTTAGGAATGGCATCCATTCCTCACGCCTTGTGTCGTCGGTTACCTAATCTTTTAAGACCGCCCTCTGAACATCACTTGCAGTCATCTTTGCATTGCTACTGCCTGAGAGTACTGTTCATCTTTTTTTCCAGAGTGTTATAAGTACCTCTTCGTTAATCTCTCTCATTTATTTTTTCCTGCTTCTCGTTGTACACATAGCTACAAAAGTGGTAAGATACAGATAAGATCGTGTCACTCCTTAAGTAAAGTCAACCCCGCTTGGTGTGGCATATGAGATCTTCATCGCTTCTGCTCCACACCCTCTGCCCTTGACACACTGGATGTGTACTTCCTTATCTTTCCATCTTTGTCCCTGTAGTTCTTCCTTCAGGCCCATTTACATGTCTGGCTTTCCTTGATCTTCCCCAGCGCAGTGGTCTTTCCCCTGTCTGTATTCCCGAAGTATGAGAAACTCTTACCAAAGCCTCTTAGTAACCGCACCAAATGCTCAGTTTCACTGGTAAGTAACTTACACTGATTTGTTGTTGTTTATTTTTTTAATTATATACAGTAAGATTCATTCTTTTTGATGTTCAATTCCAAGACTTTGGTACACACTACCACATACAGCTAATTTTTTGTATTTTTGGTAGAGACAGGCTTTTGCCATATTGTCCAGGCTGGTTTCAAACTCCTGGTCTAAAGCAATCCACCTGCCTCGGTCTCCCAAAGTGCTGGCAATACAGGTATAAGCTATTGCACCTGGCCTTAAGTTTATTTCTGTAAGAAAGTGGCAAACTTTTTCATCGTGGCTGTATCATTTTGCATTTCCACCAGTAATTGATGAGAGTTCTACTTCCTCTACATTCTCTTGACTGCTTTGTATTGTCATTAAAATTTTTGCTTTGGCCATACTAATAGGTGTATACAGGCATTTAGTTGTGGGTTTTTAAAAATTATTGTTATGTGGGTATACTGCATAATAATGGAGATTTGAATGTTTACTACCCAAATAGTGAACATTGTATATGATAAGTAATTTTTCAACCCTTGTCCCTCTTCCACCCTCCCTTCCCCTCTTTTGGAGTCCCCAGTGTGTACCAACTGTTTAGCTCCCACTTACAAATGAGAACATGTGGTACTTCATTCTTTTTTATGGCTGGGTAGTGTTCCGTGTGTGTGCGTGTGTGTGTGTGTGTGTGTGTGTGTGTGTGTGTGTGTGTGTGTGTGTATTTTTGTTTGTTTTTGAGATGTCTCACTCTGTTGCCCAGACTGGAGTGCGGTGGCATGATCTTGGCTCACTGCAGCCTCCACTTCCTGGGTTCAAGAGGTTCTCCTGCCTCAGCCTCTCAAGTAGCTGGGACTACAGGCACGTGCCACCATGCCTGACTAATTTTTGTATTTTTAGTAGAGATAGGGTTTTACTGTGTTGGCCAGGCTGGTCTCAAACTCATGACCTCAAGTGATCTGCCTGGCTCGGCTTCCCAAAGTGCTGGGATTATAGGCATGAGCCACCACACCCAGCTCTGGTGTATATTTTCTATATCTGTTGATGGATGCTGAGGTTGGTTCCATGATTTGCTGTTGAGAATAGTGCTGAAGTGAACATATGTGAGTGCAGGTGTCTTTTTAATATAATTATTTATCTTCCTTTGGATAGATTCCCCCTAGGAGGGATTGCTGGGTTGAATGGTAGTTCTATTTTTAGTTTTTTGAGAAATCGCCATACTGTTTTTCCATAGAGGTTCAACTAATTTATATTCCCACCACCAGTGCATTAAGTGTTCCCTTTCGCCGGGCGCGGTGGCTCACACCTGTAATCCCAGCACTTTGGGAGGCCGAGGCGGGCAGATCACGAGGTCAAGAGATCGAGACCATCCTGGTCAACATGGTGAAACCCCGTCTCTACTAAAAATACAAAAATTAGCTGGGCATGGTGGCACATGCCTGTAGTCCCAGCTACTTGGGAGGCTGAGGCAGGAGAATTGCTTGAACCCGGGAGGCGGAGGTTGCGGTGAGCCGAGATTGCGCCATTGCACTCCAGCCTGGGTAACAAGAGCGAAACTCCGTCTCAAAAAAAAAAAAAAAAAAAGTGTTCCCTTTCTCCACGTCCATGCCAACATCCGTTGTTTAATTTTTGTGTTTAGATGGGGAGGGGGTGTTGCTGTGTCACCCAGGCTGGAGTGCAATGGCTTGGTCATAGCTCATTGCAGCCTTGACCTCCCAGGATCAAGTGATCCTCCCACCTCAGACTCCTGAATAGCTGGGACCATAGGCGTGTGCTACCACACCTGGCTAACTTTTTATATTTTGTAGAGATAGGGTCTTGCTATTGCCCAAGCTGATCTTGAACCTCTGGACTCAAGTGATTCTCCTGCCTCAGACTCCCAAAGTGCTAGGATTATAGGCATGAACCATCACATCCAACCTATCTTTTTAATAATAGTCATTCTGACTGGTGCAAGATGATACCTCAGTGTGGTTTTAATTTGCATTTATTTGATAATTAGTGATGTTGAGTATCTTCCTGTGCTTATTTGCTATTTATATCTGTTTTTTGGTGAAGTGTCTCTTCATGATCTTCTGTCCTTTTAAATTGGGTTGTTTGTGTTCTTCTTGAGATTTGAAAGTTTTTCCTTGGTTTGTTTGGTTTGGTTTTTTTTTTTTTTTTTTTTTTTTGATACAGAATCTTTCTCTCTTGCCCAGGCTTTAGTGCAGTGGTGCAATCTTGGCTCACTGTAACCTCCACCTCCCAGGTTTAAGTGATTCTTCCACCTTAGCCTCCTGAGTAGCTGGGACTACACGGTGAGCTGCCACACCCAGCTAATTTTTGTATTTTTTTTGTTTTCACCATGTTGCTAGGCTGCTCTGGAACTCCTGACCTTAGGTAATCCACCCTGCCTTGGCCTCCCAAAGTGCTGGACTCCAGGCACAAGCCACCAAGCCCAGCCTAGTTTTCTGTTTTTTATATGTATTCTGTTACAAGCATTTGTCAAAGCATGATTTGCATATGTTTTCTCCCAGTCTATGACTTGTCTTTTCATTTTCTTAACAGTATCTTTTTTGAGAGTCCTACTGTTGCCCAGGTTGGAATGCAGTGGTGTGATGATAGCTCACTGCAACCTGGAACTCTTGGACTTCGACCTTAGCCTCCCAAGTAGCTGGGACTACAGGCATGCCCCACCATGCCTCGCTAAGTTTTTTATTTTTTGTAGAAATGGGGGTCTTGTCATACGTCCTTAAAGCGTGGATGAAAAGTTAAAAAAACAAAAAGGCCAGGTGCGGTTGCTCACGCCTGTAATCCCAGCACTTTGGGAGGCCGAGGCGGGCGGATCACGAGGTCAAGAGATCGAGACCATCCTGGTCAACATGGTGAAACCCTGTCTCTACTAAAAATACAAAAAAATTAGCTGGGCGTGGTGGTGTGCGCCTGTAGTCCCAGCTGCTCGGGAGGCTGAGGCAGGAGAATTGCTTGAACCCGGGCGGCGGAGGTTGCAGTGAGCCGAGGTCACGCCACTGCACTCCAGCCTGACGCCTGGTGACGGAGTGAGACTCTGTCTCAAAAAAAAAAAAACAAAAAACAAAGAAATGGGGGTCTTGCTTTGTTCCTCAGGCTGGTCTCAAACTCCTGGCCTCAAGCAGTTTTCCTACTTTGGCTTCCTAAAGCCCTGGGATTATAGTCATGAGCCACTGTGCCCAGCTGGATTATATTTTTTGATACATCTTAGATGTCATCTCTAAGAACTTTGCCTTAACCCAAGGTCACAAAGATTTCCTCTTATGCTTTCTTCTAAACACTCTAGTTTTACATATGGATCTTGTATATCCTGCAAACTTGCTAAGTTCATTTATTATCTAACAGCTTTTTTGTAAATTCCATGGGGTTTTCTATGTAGACAGTCAAATTGTCTGTGAATAGAGACATTTTTATTCATTCCTCTTCAAGTTCTTTTTATTTTTTTATTGTACCGAGTAGGGCTTCCGTATGATACTGAATAGGAATGGTAACAGTGGATACATCCTTGCTTTTTTCCTGGTCTTAAGGGAAAAGCATTCAGCTTTTAATCATTAAATATGATGTTAGTGGTATGTTTTTTATATATGTCCTTCATCAATCAGGTTAAGGAAATTCTATTCCTAGTTTTCTGAGCATTTTAATCATTAATGGATGTTGAATTTTTTTTCTGTTTTTCTGTATCTTTTGAGATGATTGTGAGATGATTTCTTTTTTAGTCTTTTTGTTTTTGTTTTTGAGAAGGAGTTTTGTTCTTGTTGCCCAGGCTGGAGTGCAGTGGTGCAATCTTGGCTTACCACAACTTCTGCCTCCCGGGTTCAAGTGATTTTCCTGCCCCAGACTCCTGAATAGCTAGGACTACAGGCATGCGCCACTATGCCTGGCTAATTTTGTATTTTTAGTAGAGATGGGGTTTCTCCATGTTGGTCAGGCTGGTCTCGAACTCCCAACCTCAGGTGATCTGCCCACCTCAGCCTCCCAAAGTGCTGGGATTACAGGCATGAGCCACTGCGCCCAGCCTCTTTTTTAGTCTTTTATTAAGGTTAATTATATAGAATGATTTTCAACTTATTTTTTATTTTTTGTTTATTTTTTATTTTTTTCGTGATGGCATCTCACTGTTGGCCCAGGCTGATCTTGAACTCCTGAGCTTACATGATCCTCCTGCCTCAGCCTCCTCAGTAGCTGGGACTATAGGAATGTGCCACCGTGCCCAGCTGATATTCAAGTTTTGAATCAGCTTCACATTCTCAGACTTTTTTTTAAGATAGGGTCTTGTTCTGTTGCCCAGGCTGGAACGCAGTGGTGCAGTCACAGCTCACTGCAGCCGTGACCTACCTGGCTTAGGCGATCCTCCCACCTCATCCTCCTAAGTAGCTGGGACCACAGCTGCATACTACCATGACCAGCTAATTTTCTTTCGTTTTTTTTTTAATAGAGATGGGATTTTGCACTGTTGCCCAGGCTGGTCTCAAACTCCTGGGCTCAAGCAGTCCACTCACCTCAGCCTACTAAGGTGATGGGATTACAGGCATGAGCTACCATACCCAGCCATGTTCCAGAGATCAATGCCACTCTTTATATATTGGTGGGTTCAATTTACTAATATTTTATTGGGGTCTGGGGTTGCATCTGTATGCATAAGGGATATTGGTCTGTAGTTTTTTTTTTTTTAATTATCATATCTTTGTCTGGTTTTGGTTCAGTTAATACTGGCCTCATAGAATGAGTTGGGAAGTATTTCACCCTCTTCTATTTTCTAAAAGAAATTTTTAGAATTCGTATTATTTCTTCCTTGAGTGGTTAGTAAAATTCTCCAGGACAATCCTAGTCTAAGTCTGGAATTTTCTTTGTTGGTGGGTTTTTAACTTTGAATTCAAGTTTTTAATTCATCAAATAGATCAAAACTATTTAGGTTATTTATTCTTTCCACTTGTTTTTTTTAAGATGAGGTCTCGCTTTGTTGCCTAGGCTGCAGTGCGGTGGTGCAATCATGGTTTACCGTGGCCTCCATCTGACAGCTGAGCTTAGGTGATCCTCCTGCCTCAACCTCCGGAGTAGCTGGGACTACAGTCATGTGCCACCACACTGGGATAATTTTATTTTTTATTTTTTAATTTTATTTATTTATCTATTTATTTATTTATTTTTAATTTTTTAAAAAAGATGGGGTTTCACCATGATGACCAGGCTGGTCTTGAACTCCTGACCTCAGGTGATCCACCCACCTCGGCCTCCCAAAGTGCTAGGATTACAGGTGTGAGCCACTGCACCCAGCCATTTATAATTTTATGTTTTGTTTTGTTTTTTTTTTTTTAAGACGGAGTTTCGCTCTTGTTACCCAGGCTGGAGTGCAATGGCGCGATCTCGGCTCACCGCAACCTCCGCCTCCTGGGTTCAAGCAATTCTCCTGCCTCAGCCTCCCGAGTAGCTGGGACTACAGGCACGTGCCACCATGCCCAGCTAATTTTTGTATTTTTAGTAGAGACGGGGTTTCACCATG
>PVKV010043490.1:0-10024 GCA_004027835.1 Alouatta palliata | reverse complement strand
TGCCCTCATGAAAGAGCTCCCGAGAGCTCCACGGCAGAAGGATCTGATCCCACCGCAGGCCCCCCCCATCACCACCCGAGACCCCACCTCACAACACACCGTCTTAGGGGTGAGGATTTTAACATAGGAATTTTGGGACAATCACAGACATTCAGTGTTATGGGTGGGACCACTCGGTGTGTGGCCCTCACGGTGGTGGCCCGGTCGGTGGTCCGTTCCTTCCCAGCACTGTGCAGCGTTCTGTGTCTGGGGTCTCTGTGCCTGTGCACCTGCTGAAGGGGCAAAGGAGCTTCGGCTTTTTGGCTTTTATAAGTAACGCTGCCATGGCGCTTGGTGTGTGGTGAGTAGTGGACAGAAGCCTCCGCCTTGGTGGGTGCCCTGCCACGGCCAGAGCGGGGATACGAGGGTTGGCAGGGGGCTGTGGACGAGTGCAGAGTGAGGCGGCATCTCCGAGGGGCTCGCACACTGTCTCTGGAGGAGTGGGCTGGCTTCTCTCCCCAGTGGGTAGCTGTTGAAGATTGTGGAGCCCGAAGAGCGTTGCAGCTCAGATATCTTTCAGGAGAAGTGTGGCTGCGGGCACGGCTGGCTGGGTCAGGGTGGAGCCATGTGGACTGAGGTTGGAGTTGGGGCCACTGCACTGGGGCCACATGGCGGTCGGTTGGATGGGAGGGAACCTCCGTTGACCAGCACCCTGGATGTGGAGCGCAGCCGTGGGATGTGAGGTTTCAGGAGAAGCAGGCATCCAGACATTGGGTCTGCTGTGTGAGGGCCCCTGCGCCCAGCTGCACAGCGCCATGCGATGGGATGTGGCAGCGGCTGAGTTGGCGAGGGAGGCAGGGCGACTTGGAAAGCAGGCTGGGGCCAAAGCATCTTGTGAAACCAAACCTCGTCGCCTCGCCTGGCTTGATCGCCGTCCCGAGCCTTGCCCTTGGCCCCCCACGGCTGGGCCGAGTACCGGCCAGCACCTCACGGCCGCCAGAGACCCTGGGCTACCTGGGCCCGGCTCGACTTCTGGGGCCAGGGCCCCTGCCTCCCTCTGCAGCCTGTCCTGGCTTTGGTGGGTTATGCAGGAGACACGGGTGGTTTTCACCCACCTGGGGTGGTGCACACGGGCTAACACACAGCCACCCAGCTGTGCCTGTGGTGCGTGCGTGTGTCCCTGTGTGTATGTATGTTCATGCGTGCTTGCAGCGTGCACACTTGTGCGTATGTACATGTGTTCACGCTTGTGTGGTATGCACAGGTGCGTGTGTGCATGTTGGTGCGTGTGTATGTGTGCATGCAGGGGTGCGTGGGTGTGAGCCGCCTGCCTACCCCATCAGTGTACCCAGATTGCCTCTGCACAACTCCGTGAGGTCCTTGGCTGTGGTTGTCATTTTTGCCTTCCTGTAAAAAAACGAAAAAGGCCGGATGCCGTGGCTCACGCCTGTGATCCTAGCATTTTGGGAGGCTGAGGCTGGTGGATCACCTGAGGTTGGGAGTTCAAGACCAACCTGACCAACGTGGAGAAATCCTGTCTCTACTAAAAATACAAAATTAGCTGATCATGGTGGTGGGCGCCTGTAATCCCTGGTACTTGGGAGGCTGAGAAAGGAGAATCGCTTGAACCCAGGAGGTGGAGATTCTGATGAGCCAAGATTGCGCTGTTGCATTCCAGCCTGGGCAACAAGAGTGAAACTCCGTCTCATAAAACCCCACAAAATCCCCAAACAGTAGTACCGAGCCAGTTCTCATCTGGGCAGTGACTGTGGCTTTTCAGACTCCTTCCTGACCGTCTTGGTCTTCCCGGCATCCTTGCTGAGTGCTGAGGCTTGCTTGTTTGTTTCATAGTTCAGGAGTTTATGGCTTGAGGGGCCTTGTGCCTTGGGTGCAGAGTTACCAAGGGGTGGTGCCTTCTGACCCAAGTGTGGGGTCCTGCTCGCCTCCTGCTGCTGTGTGAGGCCTGTGCCAGTGTGTAGGCTCAAAGTGCGTGCTGGTCCTGTGCTGGGGCGTAACGTGAAGCATGTTCGGGGCCTGTGCCAGGTGCAGGCCTTCAGTGCGCTGCTCTTGTGTCAGGTGTGGCTTTCAGCGTGTGCTGTTTGCTACTTCCAGGTGCTCTACCCTTCCAAACAAACCCACAGAGCGGCCGTCTTTTATAACAGTGTTTTGTTAAAAATAGAGTCTTGGCCAGGTGCGGTGGCTCACACCTGTAATCCCATCACTTTGGGAGGCCGAGGCGGGTGGATCATGAGGTCAAGAGATCGAGACCAGCCTGGCCAACATGGTGAAACCCCATCTCTACTAAAAATACCAACATTAGCTGGGCATGGTGGCACGCACCTGTAACCTTCGCGGGCTTTCTGGAGCTACTTGGGAGGCTGAGGCAGGAGAATCACTTGAACCCGGGAGGTGTAGGTTGCAGTGAGCCGAGATTGCACCACTGCACTCCAGCTTGGTGACAGAGCAAGGCTCTGTCTCAAAAAAAAAAAAAATCTCATCTGGGGGCAGTCCTGACCCACAGGGGACACTGGCAGTGTCTGGGGACATCTGTGGTTGTCACAGTTCAGGGGCCGTGCTCCTGATGTGGAGTGGGTGGGCGCCAGGGATGCTGCTGAGCACCCGTCGGTAGAGCTGAGTCCTCAAGTTGCATCCCCTCTGTGCCACCGCCTTTCTCTTCAGGGCGTGGTGAGGGAAGGGGGTGTGGGGCTCCCTCTCGGGAGAAGGCGGTGTCACCTGCACACTCACCCTCACCCCTCCTGTCCTGGAACGTGGGTGGGTTTGAGCTTTTGCGGATGAGGTGAGGGCTGGAGGGCGGAGGACTACCTGAGACAGAATCAAAGTCCATTTTCTTTATTCTGAAAAGGACTCAGGGTGGTTGAGGAAAGTGTTGGGGAGAGGCAGCGGCCCCTGGGGCTCCCCGCTCAGGGTGTGTCGGGGGTTTTGCGAGACCTCCTGCTGGGAGCTCAGGTACTGTGGGCGGTTCCTAGGCTTCCTGAAGGCAGCACTGTGTGTGGCCACTGTGGGCCACACGGAGCCTGTCTCTTCTCCAGGAGCTGCCAGGAGAGGGGGCCTGCAACAGGCGTCTGCACAACGACGTCTACTGCGGGCAGCAAGGAAGGTTCCAGAAAGTACGGGTGGGAGAGTGGTGTTGGGGCTCGCAGGCTTTCTGGCGCAGAGGCTGTGAGGGGACGTGAGCTGGGCCCAGCATCAGGCAGCCTTTAGACAGCCGGGATTGGGATGGCACTGTGGGCAGAGGGCCCGGCTCAGGACGACATGTGCGGAGATTCAGAGCCAGCGGGCGGTGAAGGCCAGCCTGGAGAACAGGGCTGGGGGCACACCAGGAGGGGCAGTGGCGCTTTAACGTCTGGGCCAGTGAGGGCGTGAGCGGGGTTATTACTTGAGTAGGGAGCTGAGGCCGCCTCTTTTTAGAAAGTGGAAGTTAACTATTGCTGTGTAATGAATGAGGTCACCCCAAAACTTTGCACCTTAAATTAGCAACTTATTTCAGATAGTTTCTGAAGGTTGGGGATTTGGGAGCACCTTGTTGGGTGGTCCTGGATTGGGATCTCAGAAGCTGAAGTCAGGATAGCAGCCAGCCAGGGCCTCCTCATCTGGCGGCTGGAGCGGGGCTGGGGGAGCTGGCCCCCTCGCGAGCTGGCCCCCTCTAGTGGCGGTTGGTGGGAGGCCTCAGTTCCTCACCCCACGGGCCTCTCCGTGGGGCTGCTTGAGGGGCCTCACAACATGGCAGCTGCCTGCCCCAGAGCCCGGGACCCACGAGGGAGGGCAAGGAGGACGCCCTGTGCCTTTGTGAGCTAGCCTTGGAGATGGCGCACTGTCACTTCCGTCACGTTCTATTCACTAGAAGGTCACTAGAAGTCCAGCCCGTGCTCAGGGGGAGGGAAATAGGCTCCAGTATTGGAAGGAAAGAGCACCAGAGATTTGTGGGCACACTGAAAACCCAGCAGTGGCATCCCAGCATGTGAGGGTGAAGAAAGCGGGGGAACAGAGTCTCTGCCCAGGGGCTGACCGAGTAGTGAGAGGCGGAGGTAGGAGAATGCGTGGGGGGCTCTTCTGGAGGCTGGGGTGAAGGCAGCTGGCTGCTGGGCCCGTTCCCGGTAGCTTTTCCAGGCTGACTTGCTGATGCTTTGGATCCTCTGGGGCGCTGGGAGCCTCAGTGTGCCCGTCTCTGAGATGGGTGGCAGTGTGCTTGTGCCTGGAAGCGCTGTGGGTATTAGCAGGGTCATGGCGGGCATCACGAAGCGGTTCAGGGACGTGCTCCGGGCCACCCGCGGCAGGCACAGCAGTCCTAGCTGACCCCGCCACAACACCAGGAGGGAGAGGGGAGAGCCTTGTGGGCGCCCGGCGCACAGCGGGCGGTGTCGCTGTGTCGCTGAGAAAGCTCGGGGAAGGGACACCCAGCCCTCGGGGTGGTGCCACGAGATTCCCTTGGGGTGAGCCCATGCGTCGGGGCGCTGTCCCTCCAGCGGACGTTGCTCATGAACTGCTGTGACCGTGATGGAGCGGCACAGTCCCAGCTGTGGGCTGGTGCCCTGCAACTTGATTTGGCTTGAGACCTCGCGGTCTTTGATGTAAATACCAGACTATTGGCCCCCAGGAAAGTGTTCTTGCAGAACTTCTGGAAAAGGTGGTTCCAGTAGACCCTGGCCTGGTGGAGGATGGGTGGGAAGGGCGCTGTGTAAACTCTTTCTGAGGCCTCAGGAGGCCGCGGGTCTGGTGGAGATGCACCTCGGTCTCCGTGCTGGGCGCTGTGGCGCGGCGGGGTCTGGGTAGGAGGGGCGGCAGCAGCAGAGCCAGGCCCCCGGCGGCCGCCGTCCTCACGCGCCCCGTCCCGCAGGCACGGGCGAGAGCGGGAAGAGCACTTTCATCAAGCAGATGCGCATCATCCACGGCGCCGGCTACTCCGAGGAGGACAAGCGCGGCTTCACCAAGCTCGTGTACCAGAACATCTTCACCGCCATGCAGGCCATGGTCCGCGCCATGGAGACGCTCAAGATCCTCTACAAGTACGAGCAGAACAAGGTGAGCCGCAGGCGTGGGGAGGAGAGCCCTGGGCAGCACCGGGCTGCTGGTGTGTGCGGCCGCCCTGCCGGGGTGTGGCTGTGCGGGGTCCTGGCCGGCCCGGGTTACCTTTGTTCATCTGTCCGTTCTGTCGTGGACGTGGAAACAGCAACCGCTGCTTCCTGGGGGCCAACTGGAGAGTTAAGATGGGCGTTGCCTGGCCCAGCCCCACACTTCCCTCCCAAGTCTCTGTGGGCGCCCGCACCCTGCGGGCGGGGAAGCTGAGGCCTGCGAGGTGAGCTGCTCGCCCAGGCCGCCTCGGGAATAAGCAGCGCGAGCCCCTGGTTCCCGGTCCTTCCCTGGGCTGACCAGCCTACCGGACACCTGGGGTTGACCCATATGGTCATCCCCCGGGGCTGCGCTTCTCACCTTCTTGCCCTGGTGTTTTTATTCTTTGAAAACGGTCTCGCTCTGTCGCCCAGGCTGGAGTGCAGTGGCGCGGTCAAGGCTTATCGCAGCCCTGACCCCTGCGCTCAGGTGGTCCCGCCTCAGCCTCCCGAGCAGCTGGGCCTGCAGTGCGTCACCATGCCTAGCTATTGTTGTGCTTTTTGCCAAGATGGGGTTTCATCTTGTTGCCCAGGCTGGTCTTGAACTCCTGGGCTCAAGCAGTCCTCCTGCTTTGGCCTCTCAAAGTGCTGGGATTACAGGTGTGAGCCACCGTGCCTGGCCTCGACTCTAGTTTTTTTTTTTCCATTTCTTCTAAGAAAGTAGGAGCCGTTTGATGCCCTGTTTGTTACTGGCGACTTTATGGAGCTCTAATCCACATTCCATGTGCTCCACTTGCTTCAAGTGTCTCATTTGGTGGTTTTCCATATATTTGCATAGTTGTGCAGCCATCACCACTGCCTGATTCCAGAACATTCATCTTCCCAAAGGAAGCCCCGTCCCCATCGACCATCACTTCCCGCCCCCTCCTCTAGCCCGGCACCCACACATCCCCCCCTGCCTCTGTGGATCGGCCTGTCCTGGCCATCTCATAGGAATGGGATCACACAGCATGGCCTTTGTTGTCCGGCAGCTCTCACTGTGTGTGGTGGCGTCAGGGTGCATCCATGCAGTGGCCGGTCTCAGAGCCCTGTCCGTGTTCGTGGCTGAGTCCCGTTCCAGTGCGTGGAGAGACCGGGTGTTTGCCCATTTATTCCCTGGTGGACATTTGAGTGTCTTTCTGTGTGGGCTATTGGGAACGGAGCTGCTGTGACCGTCTGTGGACGTGTGTTTGTGTGGACAATGTGCTCCCTTCCCTCAGTTGTACCCCCAGTAGCGGAATTGCTGGGTCTAGGGTGACTCTGGAATTGCCCTCTGAGAAGCCTCCCCCGTGGCCACCTTAGGAGCAGGCCCAGCAGCCGTGCCACCGTGGCTCCTGCTAGTGGTCTCCCTGGGCCCGTCCAGCCACGGGGCCACTGATCCCACTTCCGTAGCCCTGTTTTCCGGGGTGGGTTCACTGCTTTTGGATCTTAGTGTGCTGCTTGCCCTGTCTCTGCTGTGACCCCTTCCAGTGGTGGCCTCTCTTGAGAGTCCAGCTTCACATTCGGGCTTAGATGCCCTCAGCATCTGAAACAGGCATCTGCAAACTGCAGACTGATTTTGTAAAGTTTTATTGGCACATGCCCATTCCTGCCATGTTGCCCGTGGTGCTTCAGCAGCAGTGGTCGAGCTGAGTGCTGGAGGCCGTCCGTGTGGTTGGCAAAGCTGGGCGTGCCCTCTGGCCCTCTGCAGAAGCAGATTGCTGGTCCTGAATCTGGAAGTTTCCAGAGAGTGGGATTTTTGGGGTCTGTGTCTCTTTTTCCAAGTCCCCCCAAGTGTGCTTAGCCCAGATTTAGAGGCTGGGGGCAAGAGCATGTGTGTGTGAACACGTGTGTTTTGTGTGTGTGTGTGTGTGTGTGTGTGTGTGTGTGTGTGTTCGGCCTTCTTTTGTAGATGGGGCAGGAAACCTGTAGAAGGGCACCTCGTTCCCTGGACACCAGGTGCCCGGCTGCAGGGGACACTCAGACGCTCATTTTCCCCGTGCGTCCGCTCACACCTGCACACCTGGCGCTTTTGGAGGCCAAGGCAGGGGTATCGCCTGAGTGCAGGCGTTTGAGACCACCCTGGGCAACATAGCAAGACCTCCTCTATACAAAAAGCATTTTAAAAATTAGCCGGGCGTGGTGGTGTGTGCCTGTGGGCCCAGCTACTCGGGAATCGCTCCAGCCACCCTCTGCCCAGGGTTCCGTGAGGAAGAGGCGGCTCATGCGTTGGGCACGGTCTCAGCTATCGAGGGTGGCGGCTCGGGGGCCCGCCCCTCCTCAGCGCCAGGTGTGGTGCCCGCTCTTGATGGTCTTTGATAAGCATTTTTCGGGCCTTAGAGAGAAGCCAGGCAGGGCGGAAACCGAGTCTGGAGCCGCACGCCGCGGGTTGCGTGGCCTGAGACTTGGCTTCCTGCCTCCCGGTGTGTCTGGAGAGTTTGAGGCAGGAGTGCTGGGGCGTCGCCCGCTCCCCGGCCCCCGTCGCCGTCTGTTCTGTGGTCATGCTTGGCGTGTCCCGCCCTCCCGTGGGTCCTCCCCTTGCTTGGCTTTGAAGTGTGTTGTTCCCCACGCCATCCCCTCCCACCTCTGAGCAGCTGGCGGAAGCCCGGCCTCCCGGCACCCTGCCGACCCCCCGCTGGAGGCTTTGCTTGTGGGGCCTTGTTGGGAGGAACCGCACGGAGAGGCGGCCTCGCGTTTTCCTGACGCGTGTTCACACGAAACCGTCGGCGGTCCTGAGTGCGCAGCCTGCAGGATGCTGCCCGGTCCAGCGAGGCCCGGAAGAGCGGCCGTCACGAGCTTTCCGGTGGCTCCGTGGCCCCCGCTCAGCCCTCGGCCTCTCCCCGGCCCGCCCCCATAGGCCAACGCGCTCCTGATCCGGGAGGTGGACGTGGAAAAGGTGACTACGTTCGAGCATCAGTACGTCAGCGCCATCAAGACCCTGTGGGACGATCCCGGCATCCAGGAGTGCTATGACCGCCGGCGCGAGTACCAGCTCTCCGACTCTGCCAAGTAGTAAGTGTGGCCCGCACGTTGGTGGGGGAACGGCGGCTGCGGGCTGGCACTGCGGACCCCTCGGGAAGCCCTCTGCAGCCCGCTAGCCTAGGGCGCGGACGTGGTGGGATGGGCCACGCCTTAGCGGGAGCCCGCGGACTTCGGTGTAACACTGGCCCCCTGTGCGCCTGGCCTGCTGCTGCCCTCCCCGGGTGGGGACTGAGATCCCGGCCGCCCTCGATGCTAGAACCTGGCCTGTTGCCGCAAAGCCAAGGTCTCCTCCTAGGAGGGCCGTGGGATGGGGCTGGATGCACCGTACCCGTCCTGCTCCTCCCTCCCAGTGACTGGCTGTGACCTTGACTGATGTTGGGGCCTGGGATGGGGGAGACTTGTGTGCTGATGGGTGGCTGGGCCGTGGCTGCAGGCACAAGGCAGGCTGTGCACTGCTGTCCCCTCCATGCTCTGCAGGCCGAGGCCCCGGCCCTCCCCAGCACTGGGAGAGACCCTCAGGGGACAGGGACAGGACCATCCCCTGCCCGTCTGCCTGTCCTCTCTGTTCTCTGCCTCTGGGGGGCTGTGGGAAGGCCCAGATCACCAAGCACTTGGAACCAACTGCCAGGGCCTCTGGGCAGAACCAGAAAGGTCTAAGAAGGCACCGGGCCTCCCCAGCCTCTTACAGCCCCCACCCAGGGAGACCACTCGAGGGTGCCCCACTCAGGACTGCCCAGGGCATCAGAAATGGGAAACTGTCACAGCCCAGAGGGCCTCAGGAGATGCCGCAGCTGAACGCCGTGTGGGGTCCCGGAGAGCGGTTGCAGGGCTGGGCAGGAAAGGGCATGAGGGGAAACTGAGGAAGGTGGAATCAGGCACGGACTTCAGTAGCCGCGCCGTGTAGATACTGGCTCACTGCTCGTGGTGGGTGCCGCGCCCAAGCGCAGGGGTCTGCCGGGGCCTCTGCAGCCGCCTCTGGAGCTGCCGCTCTCCTCACACTGCGCTTATTTGTGAAGCCTCAAGCCTGAGGCAGCCCGGGTGCTTCCGACCCTGTTGTGGGTGGCGCGGTGCATGGGCCCCACCCTCCCTGTGGCTTCCCGTCCCCTGCTGGTTTGGGTGCTGTGTCCCCGTCCTGTCCCCCCACCCTGCAGCCGGCCTGAGCACCCCCTGCTGTGTCGCAGCTACCTGACCGACGTTGACCGCATCGCCACCTCGGGCTACCTGCCCACCCAGCAGGACGTGCTGCGGGTCCGTGTGCCCACCACAGGCATCATCGAGTACCCTTTCGACCTGGAGAACATCATCTTCAGGTACTGCCTGGGCCGCCGCTGGCGGGGAGGGCACCTCGTTCCCTGGACACCAGGTGCCCGGCTGCAGGGGACACTCAGACACTCATTTTCCCTGTGCGTCCGCTCACACCTGCACACCTGGCGCTTTCAGAGGCCAAGGCAGGGGGATCGCCTGAGTCCAGGACTTTGAGACCACCACCCTGGGCAACATAGCAAGACCTCATCTATACAAAAAACATTTTTAAAATTAGCCGGGTGTGGTGGGGTGTGCCTGTGGGCCCAGCTACTCTGGAGGCTGAGGCGGATGAATTGCTTGAGCCCAGGAGGTCGAGGCTGAAGTGAGCCATGGTCGCACCCCTGGACTCCAGCCTGGGTGACAGAGGGAGACCCTGTCTCATCTCATTAAACACGGAAAGCCCAGTGGTCTTCATCCTCAGGGTGTTTGAGCAGGTCAGGAGATAGGGTTTATCTCTAAGTGTGTGTGAGCCAGGGCCACACAGGGAAGGGCCGGGGCCTGGATGGAGCGAGCGTGGGGCTGGGCCCTGCAGTGCTGGCTGGAGCAGGGGCTGTTGCAGGGTGCCGGAGGGGCTGTAGACATAGAGGCTGTGAGGGGATGAGGGTCATAGGGACGGAGGCTGTGAGGGGAGGAGAGTCATGGGGACAGAGGCTGTGAGGGGAGGAGGGTCATAA
>PVKV010043489.1:0-10025 GCA_004027835.1 Alouatta palliata | reverse complement strand
GGCTCACCGCAACCTCCGCCTCCCGGGTTCAAGCAATTCTCCTGCCTCAGCCTCCCGAGTAGCTGGGACTACAGGCATGTGCCACCATGCCCAGCTAATTTTTGTATTTTTTTAGTAGAGATGGGGTTTCACCATGTTGACCAGGATGGTCTCGATCTCTTGACCTCATGATCCACCCGCCTCGGCCTCCCAAAGTGCTGGGATTACAGGCGTGAGCCACCGTGCCCGGCCGAGTGTGACGTTTAAGAGTCGTTCAAGTGGGAAGATTACATAGGCAACTGGATATAAAAATATGGAGTTATGGAGAGACATCAGGGCTGAAAAAATTAATTTGAGAGAAAATATTCAAAGTCACTAAACTAACAGAGATTGCTAAGGGAGTGAGCACAGACAGAGAAGATAACCAAGGAGTCAGCCTTGGGATATTCCCATGTTCAGAGCTAGGCAAAAAGGAAAACCTACTAAGGAAGACTAAGTAAGAAGGAGCAGCCAATGAATTTTGAGGAAAGCCAAGGAAATGTAGTTCTCTAACAGGGAAGTTAAACAAGTATATCAAAGACAAGGAGAAAACAACTTTGTCAAAAGTATATCATCACCCAAGATAAACACAAAATTGACTACTAGATTTAACAATGTCATTAGTTGGAAGACCTTAACAAAAACGATCTTAGTATAATGGTAGGGGCAAAGCCTGATTAGAACAGGCTTAAGAGAGAACATGAGAAAGAAATTAGAACAAGTGCATTTAGACAATGTTTTAAGGAGTTCCACAGAAAGAGCAATTGAGGGAAGATATTTTTATGAGGAAAACAGTAACAGCATGCTTGTTTATTGAAGGGAATGATCCAGAAGAGATGAACTGACAATATACAGAGAGAAGGGAGAATGGCTAGGACAATGTCCAGAGTAAATAACAAAGGATGAGACCTTATTGCATTCAACAGAGGACCTGAGACTATATAGAAACACAGTGAATCTGCAGTAACATAAAGACACGAGCAAGGTCTGAGTCCAGATGTAGTCAATACATACATGTGGTCGCAGGAGTCTGTAAGTGTTCTTCTGGCTGCTTGCATCTTACAATGAAGTCGAAATCAGGTCCATCAACTGAGAGTGAATATGAGGAAGAGAGTTGGAAGTTTGAAGAGAAAAGCAAGGGTACAAACTAAGTCATCTATAAGAGGGGAGACTGAATGGACCAAGGAAATCAAGTATGATTGCCAGACAATATAGGGCAAGAAATCTGAGGTTCTTACCATGAATTTAAAGTGAGAGCAGTTATTATAGCTGTATTTTTCTACAATAATTTTCAGCTGCACAGATGTAGATATGAAGTACTCAGAAGGTTGATTTAACTAAGACTGAGGTTTTGCCAAATAATCATGAAGAGGCAAGAAAGGAACAAGTGAGTTAAGGGCATATGCAATATATCTGGCAAATGAATTCTACTAGGTAAGGAAAGAAGAAAGGAAATCAAGGGGGCAAGGTACAGTGAAAAGAGAATAGAATCACTGGACTGACAGTTTCAATGAAGAATTGTTGAGTTGAGGTACCAGGCAGAATAGGCTGAAGAGACAGCAGTCAGAAAGAGCTTAGAAGAAATGAAGAGGTTTCAAGTATCTGGTAATAACAAGTTATAAGACATGACCATGAGGTGAGGTGTGGTGGTTCACACTTGTAATCTCAGCGCTTTGGGAAGCCAAGGCAGGAGGCCTGCTTGGGGCCAGGTGTTTGAGACTAGCCTGGGCAACACAGCAAGATCCCATATTTACAAAACATCTTTTTTAATGCATAAAAACCTAGGGTGCAGTAGATACCAGCAAACATGAGGTTTACAGACAGTATAACCTGTTAACAGACAAGTTTTAAGGAAAACAAGAGAATAGTAGACAACTGCTCCATCTCCAGGCTCCTGGTTCCAGTCAGTGGATCCAGGCTCTCTCCTGATTCCTGTTCAATGGAGTAGGTCAGGTCAGGAAAAAGATTTTTGTCTGTTTTTTTGTTTTTAGAGACAGGGTCTCACTATGTTGACTAGGCTGGCCTTGAACTGGGCTCGGGGATCCTCCTGCCTCCACCTCTCAAGTAGCTGGGACTGCAGGTAGGAAATGTAGTTTTAACTCTCAGTGCACAGGATTTCCCACTGATCCCTGATGGCATATCAGAAAAAAATGAAATACTTAGTTGCCAATGTATAAGAGAGTCACAGGGGAAGCAGCATCCTCAGCAAAGCACAAAGTAGACAAAATGTTCAGAGAAATAACAAATAAAGATACAGGAAATTTTGCTGATGATAGAATGTAATTCCACTGGGTTGCACAATGGCAAGATTTCAAGAGTTGAAGACGATTGAAAAAAATAGTAAATATACAGGACCTTATGGGGAAATGAGTGTCACTTGGGAGACTGGTAGTAACTGACATAAAAAGGGAAAAGGAATAAAGAACATAATGAGATTAGTCCTGGTGGACTAATGCCAAGTATCGGTGTCAAAGCTACATGAATACTGGAGGAAGGAATGTGTATTTGAAGCTCCTTGTCAATGGAAGACAACAGTTTGGGTAATCATGCTCCTGGTCTCAGTACAAAGAGCCTACCTTAAACATTAATGATGGCTTGCAAGGAAATTGTAATACACCTGTAAGGTATTATAGAATTTTTTAAAACTAATAAGGAGGTTAGAACAGTGCTTAGCATCTAATAAGCACTCAAAGATAGGCTTTCATTACCTAATCAAATGTAAAATAAAAGTATTGTAGCAAAGAAAAAAAGAGATTCATTTATACATTCCTTTCCTTAGCTATTAATAAATGGGTTTCCCAAGTGATTTCCAGGAAAACCTGTACCAAAATAAACTCAGAAAACTCATTAGAGAAAAACGAGGAAGTCTTTGATAAGATTAAGTCCTATATAGTGTCCGTCCATCTGATAACTGGCTCTTCTCTAAAACTGTACCACCGGCGCCGGGCGCAGTGGCTCAAACCTGTAATTCCAGGACCGTGGGAGGCCGAGGAGGGAGGATCACCTGAGGTCAGAAGTTCAAGACCAGCCTGGCCAACATGGCGAAACCCCGTCTACACCAAAAATACAAAAATTAGCCAGGCATGGTGGTACACGCCTATAATCCCAGCTATTCGGGAGGCTGAGGCAGTAAAATTGCTTGAACCCAGGAGGCAAAAGTTGCAGAGATCACATCCTTACACTTGAGACTGGGCAACAAGAGTGAAACTGTCTCAAAAAAAATAAGAAAAAGGACCACCAGCACCTTGAACACTTTTCTCTATCCATCCCACTTCAATGGTAAATTAACTTATTCATCCAACAAGCAAATATTGAGCACCTATTACGTGCCAAGTACTATTCCCAGAATGTGGAATACATCAGAGATCAAAACAAACATCCCTGCCCTACTGGAAAGAGATCAACAATGAACAGTTTATGTATTAACTTAATTACATGATATGTTAGAACGTGTTATAGAAAAAAGTAAAGGGGCCTGAAATCCAAGTGTAAATAGATAGTGTAGGTAGATATTCAAAGTGTTCTCTAAGAACATCCAGAGAAAAGGCCCTAAGACCTTTCCATTTAGTTCTTCCCATTACTTTGCAGTAATTTTATTAAATTCTTTTTTCTTGTATTTTTTCTCTTCAGGCCACCAATTCTACTCTCTTATTCAGCAGTAGATAGTAACAGCTAACATTTATCAAACATTTACCACATAGCATTGTTCTAAGTGTTTTTAAAAGATTAAATAATTACATCCTCACAATAGATCTATGAAATAGGTGTTCCTTTTGCCTCCATTTTACAAGGGAGAAAACTGAGGCACAAAAATATTAAGCAAATTTTCCCAAGATCACATAGTTAGCAAGTAGCAGAGCCCTGGAGGAACACATATAACACATATTCCCCATTATGAAATTTAAGACCAGCCTGGGCAACATGGCAAAACTCCACCTCTACAAAAATACAAAAAATTGGCTCATGCCTGTAACCCCAGAACTTTGGGAGGCCGAGGCAGGTGGATCACCTGAGGACAGGAGTTCGAGACCAGCCTGACCAACATGGTGAAACCCTGTCTCTACTAAGAATGCAAAAATTAGTCAGGTGTGGTGGCACATACCTGTAGTCCCAGCTACTCGGGAGGCTGAGGCAGGAGAATTGCTTGAATCCAGGAGGCAGAGGCTACACTGAGCTGAGATTGAGCCACTGCACTCCAACCTGAGCAACAGAGCGAGACTCTGTCTCAAAAAATAATAATAATAATACAAAAAATTAGCTGGATGTGGTGGCACACACCTGTAGTCCCAGCTACTTCGGAGCCTGAGGTAGGAGGATCACCTGAGCCCAGGAGGTCGAAGCTGTAGGGAGCCAAGATCTCGCCACTGCACTTCAGCCTGGGCAACAGAGTGAGACCCTATCTCAAAAAAATAAATAGACTGATTGATTAATTAATTTAAGACCAATCAGGGATGGGTGGGAGCAATAGCTCACATCTGTAAATCCCCGTGCTTTTAGGAGGCCAAGGTGGGAGGATCGCTTGAGCCCAGGAGTTCAAGGTTGCAATGAGCTATGATTGCACCACTGCACGTCAACCTAGGAAATAGTCTTTATCACAGTCTCTGCTTCCCATCTTCCCTAACCTCCCTGCAATCTGATTTGCATTACCATTCTTAGTGTACTGAAACTATTCTAATGTGGTTGGTCAGTGACCCTCATACCACCAAGCCAAAGGATTCTTTCTCTATTCTCATTCTCCTCAAACTTTGTACTGGAGTATGTCCACCTCTGTGTCCTTCTTTCTGAAACCTCCTTGGCTACCTAGAAGCAACACTACCCTGAATCTTCCCTATTCCTCTCTCTCTGATTTTTCCCTTAGAAAATCTCTTCCTCTGGATTCTGAGACTTAAACTTTTCCATCTTTCTTTTACTTCTCCAGTTTTTCCTTAAACAGTACCTTTTTCACTTCTACCCCTGAAAGGTAGGAACCTCAAAAGTTTAAGTTGGGTCCATTGTTCTTCTCTATTTATTTTTATTTTTTATTTATTTTCTTTGGAGGCAGTTTCACTCTGTAACCCAGACTGGAGTGCAGTGGCACAATCACAGCTCACTGCAACCTCAATCTCTCAAGCTCAAGCAATCCTCCCTACTCAAATTCCCAAGTAGCTGGGACACATGAGTACGCCACCAAGCCTGGTTAAAATTTTTTTTTTTATATAAATGGGGTCTCACTATAATTGCCCAGGATAGTCTTAAACTCCTGGGTTCAAGCTATCCTCCACCCTCTGACTCCCAAAGTGCTGGGATTACAGGCGTGAGCCACCGCACCCAGCCTCTTTTTATATTCTCATAGGGTCAGGCATGGTGGCTCACGTCTGTAATCCCAGTACTTTGGGAAGCCAAGGCAGGCAGACTGCTTGAGGCCAGGAGCTCTTTTTTTTTTTTTCTTATCTTTTTTTTTTTTTTTTTTTAGACGAGGTTTCACCATGTTGGTCAGGCTGGTCTTGAACTCCCGACCTGAGGTGATCCGCCCGCCTTGGCCTCCAAAGTGCTTGGATTACAGGCGTGAGCCACCACGCCCGGAGGCCAGGAGCTCAAAACCAGCTTAGCCAACATGGTGAAACCCAATTTGGTGAAGCTTAGCCAACATGGTGAAACCCATTTTGTATGTTTTGGTCTCTACCAAAACATACAAAAATTAGCCAGGCATGGTGGCACGCGCCTGTAGTCCCAGCTACTCGAGAGGCTAAGGGAGGAGAATCGCTTGAACTCAGGAGGCAGAGGTTCCGGTGAGCCAAGATGGCGCCACTGTACTAAAGCCTGGGTGACAGAGTGAGACCCTGTCTCAAAATAAAAATAAAATAGATTCTCATAGTCTCTTTTAAGGTTAATTCATCTGATAAGTATTTATTGAGCATCCACCATCAACCAGGTTCTGTTTGGGTTGCTTAAAATAGATTAGTGAACAAAACAGACCAAAAAAAAATGCCTCTGTCCATGTAGTGAGATAATTCTATGCTACCAAGGACACTCAAAACTTTCTTCCCCTAAATACTATTTTAAACACATCACTCCCGTGACTTAAAAATAACAACAATAACAACCTTGTAATGATTCCTCTCTTATTAGCCACATCTAATTTTCTATGCCTTAGTTCAAAACACTTGATAATCACTTTCTGTTGTATCCATACAGGTTCATTTTCCATTACTCTCTGATTCAAGGGAATTCCAGGCAGGCCAGGCCTTTGATTACCCCTCAAACACATTCCTTATATTTCTATGTGGTCAAATGACTACTGAAAATGTATGTTTAGTACTTAGACATTTTTTACAAGTGTACTGAATTAAAAGATAAATTCAAAGATAAATGTTTTTGAGTCCTTCAAATGCATAAAAATAGCAAACACTTGTACAAGGCTACTATGTGCCAAACACTATTCCTAGCACTTTATATACATTAACTCATTTATTCCACATAACAATCCAGGTATTTTACAAATGAAGCTGAGGCCCAAAGACAGTAAAGTAACAATCTAGGTTTCACAGAGAGTAAGCAGGTGGCAGAACCAACATTCATACTTAGACAGTCTGGTTCCATACTACATGGCATACTCCCAGCAGAAGTATTAAAAACAGAGATCAAAACTGAAACTGAAAACTATATTCAACTATAAAGTTATGTATACTAAGTTAATCCTTTACTCCAAATAAGAACAATATTTCCTTTAATATGTCAAGTTTGTTAAATTATAGAATAGTGTATAATAAAAACCAAAATCTATAAACATGAATACACCATATATTATTCAGAGTTCCCCAAAGCTGCTGAAAATACTTGCTAGGCGTGACAAAAAATAGATGGTGTCTTCTGTCGGCATGCATATATTAAAGCATTTTGCTGTCATCCTTGCTTTCATCAGGATCAAACTAGATTTTAATACAATCTTTAAGGTATCTTTTTTTGTTTGTTTTTTGAGACGGAGTCTTGCTCTATTGCCAGGTTGGAGTACAATGACGCAGTCTTTGCTCACTGCAACCTCCACCTCCCGGGTTCAAGTGATTCTCCTGCCTCGGCCTCCCAAGTAGCTGAGATTACAGGCATGTGCTACCACACCCAGCTAATTTTCGTAGTTTTAGTAGAGACGGGGTTTCATCATGTAGAGCAGGCTGGTCTCAAACTCCTGACCTCCTGAACCACTCTCCTCAGCCTCCAAAAGTGCTAGGATTACAGGTGTACACCACCACGCCTGGCTAATTTTTGTATTTTTAATAGAGACGAGGTTGCACCATGTTAACCAGGCTGGTCTCAAACTCCTGACCTTGTGATCTGCCCGCCTCAGCCTCCCAAAGTGCTGGGACTACAAGACTGCCAGCTTTACTTTTTGGAAGCCAAATTCACATGTAGGATTACGTCCAGTATGACAGAAAAAGATTTAGTAGAAGCAAAAAATGCCCAGAGCAATTAACTCATAAAGGTGTTCTTTAATCTATCACCAACTCTGTGGCTAAAGGATCTTTTGAAATGTTTCTAAGGACTCATTGAGAATTCAGTTATTTTATAACTGATGACATAAAATTAAAATCGAAAGGCAGCAGTTGTTCCATAAAACTATTCTAACATATTAAAAGATAGGGAGTACCTAACTACTCCTTTATCATTTTCTTCCCTTTCCACTTTCCCCTGTTCTTCAAGCAGAGAAAAGACATGAATTTGTCAGGTTTTGAGATGGACAGATTAAAATGAACAAACCAGGCCAGGGACACTAGTTTGATCTAGAAAAGGCTAGACTGTATGCAGCCTTTCCAACTAGTAATGACAGCCTAACTAGAAAAGAAAAGGTATACAGCTAAAGGCAGAAAGAAAAAAAAACCCAAAGCCATCAATTGCTTAGGCAAAAATGCACAGCAGCTACTATTGCCCCCTTTATTTTCTGCCTCTCCTCCCTTTTCCTGGGTAAGGAACCACCCAAAGCACCCCCAAGGTCACTCATAGAAAACCAATTTCTTTCCAAGAACTATATGAATTAAAAAAACATAAACTAGTAATAATTTGAGATTAATACAATTTAATCTCAAATTCTCAAACTATTTTAAAAAGATTTTTCAAACAGGGAGTCATTTTCTCCTCCCCTCACCCACAGCAACCCACTATGACACTCATAAATTAATTCCATACTCCAAGGGATTAAATACAAATCTGCTGGGGAAAAGGCTGAATTTGGAGCTATCACTGAAGATATTTCCAAATACTAAGGTTCTCCTATATCCCATATTTGATATTTACTTCCCTTTCACATACACTGGTGACAATGAGAAAGACGTATAATCCTTCTCAAGATTCTCTACACAAAGGAAATCTCAACTCAAATCTTAAATCCAAAATTAACACATTAAAACCCCTGTTAAACTCCCCAAGGAGAAGGCAATAGCCTTCTATTCTAGTGTTCATTTTCAACAGCACACAGGACCAGCTAAATAAAGAAGTGTTAAAATGTCAAAAATATTTCTGTCATATCACAAGAATGAAAAAGGTCTAAGGATAGAGGCAACACCAATGAAAAACAGATTATTTCCCAATAATGTACTATATTGCATCATCTTAATCATCATAAGTATTTGCCAAGTCACTAAAAGGTCCATGGCATTATGATAGGTCCTACATTTTATAACAACAAAAACGTGGCCAGATGCAGTTGCTCATGCCTGTAAACCCAGCACTTTGGGAGGCCAAGTCGGGTGGATCACGAGGTCAGGAGTTCAAGACCAGCCTAGCCAACATGGTGAAACCCCGTCTCTACTAAAAATACAAAAAATTAGCTGGGCGTGGTGGCGGGTGCCTGTAATCCCAGCTACTTGGGAGGGTGAGGCAGAGAATTGCTTGAACCCGGGAGACGAAGTTGCAGTGAGGCGAGATCACGCCATTGTACTCCAGCCTGGGTGACAGAGTGAGACTATGTCTCAAAAAATAATAATAGAATAAAATAAAAAACAAGAAAGGAAATAGTAAAATTAAGTTTAATTTTAAAATTATAAGCACAACTGACATATTTTCAGACTCAACTGTGAGAAACTTCGAGATCCACATGCTAAATACAATAAAGGAGGAATATCCGAGATATTGATGGAAGCATGAAGATAGTAAGTGGCAATACAGTATTATTCATCTACCTCATTTACAAAGCGAGAAACAAGAAACCTACTCTTCCCCATCTTAAAAATAAAATATGAAATTTGCCTTCACAACACAAAGTACGCTATCTAGGAATACACAACAGATCCAGAAAATTGGCTTAATGCAGGGTCAACAAACCAAAACAAAGAATAAAAGAACAACAACTTCAAACGTTGCAGAACTTAAGAAAAAAAAAAAAAAGAAGAAGAAAAATCCAACCAAAACATATATGGCTGATGTTTATTTAACCAGACTTATTTTTTAATATTACCTTTGCAAAACAAAGCATATCAAAGTAAATCAAAGGATAAGTTTTCATCTCACAATCTCCCTATATACTTCCTCAGCATGCTGACCTAGCCTTATCCACCCTGAAAGGGAGCTGGTAGCTAGCAATATTTAATGCTCTACTTCATTAGAATTTTCTTTAGCTCTGATTAGGCCATTATTAAAGTCATCCAGTAATATTTAGTGGTCATAGCTATTCAAACGTAAGTAGTCTCCTAAACCCCTTCTGAACTAATATACGCATAAGAAGCAGATAAGGAGGCCGGGCGCGGTGGCTCACGCCTGTAATCCCAGCACTTTGGGAGGCCGAGGTGGGTGGATCACGAGGTCAAGAGATCGAGACCATCCTGGTCAACATGGTGAAACCCCGTCTCTACTAAAAATACAAAAATTAGCTGGGCATGGTGGCACGTGCCTGTATTCCCAGCTACTCGGGAGGCTGAGGCAGGAGAATTGCTTGAACCCAGGAGGCGGAGGTTGCGGTGAGCCGAGATCGCACCATTGCACTCCAGCCTGGGTAACAAGAGCGAAACTCCGTCTCAAAAAAAAAAAAAAAAAAAAAAAAA
>PVKV010043488.1:0-10025 GCA_004027835.1 Alouatta palliata | reverse complement strand
CTCTATTTCTACTCAGTTTTAAAGAACATACACCCTGAATTTTTACTCTGTTATAAAATATATACACCCCCTAAATATACTCTGCCCCAAAATAAACACCCATCTGCTACTCTGTTATAAAAAACAAACACCCTTTATTTCTACCCTGTTATAAAAAAAGTACACTTTCAATTTGTACTCTGTTATAAAAAATAGACACCTTCTAAGTAATATGCTTTAAAATAAATAAACACTCTTCTACTACTATGTTATAATTAATATACACCCTTAATTTATACTCTGTTATAAAATATATACACCCTCAATTTTCTCTTTGGTATAAAATTATATAACTTTTAAATATTCTCTGCTTTAAAATAAAAAAACACCATTCTGTTACTCTGTCATAAAATACAACAATCCCCTGTTTCTACTCTGTTATAAAAAATATACACATTCTAAATATACTCTGCTTTAAAATAAACAAGCTTACTTCTGCTAGTGTTTTAAAAAATATAAACCCTATATTTCCAATCAGTTTTAAAAAACATACACCCTCAATTGGTACTCTGTTATGAAATATATACACCCCCTAAATATACTCTGCCCCAAAATAAATAAACACCCTTCTGCTACTGTGTTATAAAAAACAAACACTCTTTATTTCTACACTGTTACAAAAAAAGCACACCTTCATTTTGTACTCTGTTATAAAAAATAGACACCTTCTCAATAATATGCTTTAAAATAAATAAACACTCTTCTGCTACTATGTTATAATTAATATACACCCTAAATTCATACTCTGTTATAAAATATAAACACCCTCAATTTTCTACTTGGTATAAAAATATATACCTTTTACATATTCTCTGCTTTAAATAAACACACACCCTTCTGTTACTCTCTTATAAAATACAAAAATCAACTGTTTCTACACTGTTATAAAAAATATACACATTCTAAATTTACTCTGCTTTAGAATAAAGAAGCTTTCTTCTGCTACTGTTTTAAAAAATATAAACCCTCTATTTCTACCAGGTTTTAAAAAACATACACCCTCAATTAGTACTCTGTTATAAAATATATACACCCCCTAAATATACTCTACCCCAAAATAAATAAACACTCTTCTGCTACTCTGTTATAAATAACAAACACCCTTTATTTCTACACTGTTATAAAAAAAGTACACCTTCAATTTGCACTCTGTTATAAAAAATAGACACCTTCCAAATAATATGCTTTAAAATAAATATACACTCTTCTACTACTATATTATAATAAATATACACCCTAATTTTATACTCTGTTATAAAATATATACACCCTCTATTTTCTCTTTGGTGTAAAAATATATACCTTTTAAATATTCTCTGCTTTAAAATAAAAAACACCCTTCTGTTACTCACTTATAAAATACAAAAATACTCTGTTTCTACTCTTTGATAAAAAATATACACACTCTAAATATACTCTGCTTTAAAATAAACAAGCTTTCTTCTGCTACTATTTTCAAAAATATAAACCCTCTATTTCTTCTCAGTTTTAAAAAACATACACACACAATTGGTACTCTGTTATAAAATATATACACACAATTGGTACTCTGTTATAAAATATATACACCCCCTAAATATATTCTGCCCAAAAATATATAAACACCCTTCTGCTACTGTGTTATGAAAAACAAACACCCTTTATTTCTACCCTGTTATAAAAAAAGTACACCTTCAATTTGTACTGTTATAAAAAATGGACACCTTCTAAATAATGTGCTTTAAAATAAATAAACACACTTCTGCTACTATGTTATAATTGATATACACCCTAAATTTATATGCTGTTATAAAATATATACACCCTCAATTTTCTCTTTGCTATAAAAATATGTACCTTTTAAATATTCTCTGCTTTAAACTAAATGAACACCCTTCTGCTACTCTGTTATAAAAAAGAAACTCCCTTTATTTCTACCCTGTTATAAAAAAAGTACACCCTCAATATGTACTCTGTTATAAAAAATAGACACCTAACTAATATGCTTTAAAATAAATTAACACTCTTCTGCTACTATGTTATTAATATACACCCTAAATTTATACTCTGTTATAAAATATATACACCCTCAATTTTCTCTTTGGTATAAAAATATATACCTTTTAAATATTCTCTGCTTTAACATAAAAAAACGCCCTTCTGTTACTCTCTTATAAAATACAAAAATCCCGTTTCTTCTCTATTATAAAATATATACACATTCTAAATATTCTCTGCTCTAAAATAAACAAGCTTTCTTCTCCCACTGTTTTAAAAAATAATCCCTCTATTTCTACTCAGTTTTAAAAAACATACACCCTCAATTGGTACTCTGTTATAAAATATATACACCACCTAAATATACTCTGCCCCAAAATAAATAAACACCCATCTGCTACCCTGTTATAAAAAACAAACACCCTTTATTTCTACCCTGGTATAAAAAAGTACACCTTCAATTTGTACTCTGTTATAAAAAAATAGACACCCTTAAATTTCTCTTTTGTATAAAAATATATACCTTTTATATATTCTCTGCTTTATACTGAAAAAACTCCCTTCTGTTACTCTCTTATAAAATACAAAAATCACCTGTTTCTATTCTGTTATAAAAAATATACACACTCTAAATATACACTGCTTTAAAATGTACAATTTTCTTCTGCTACTGTTTTAAAAAACATAAAAACACTCTTTGTACTCAGTTTAAAAAAACGGACACCCTCAATAGGTACTCTGTTATAAAATATATATAACTGCTAAATATACTCTGCCCCAAAATAAATAAACTCCCTTCTGCTACTCTGTTATAAAAAACAAATTCCCTTTATTTCTACACTGTTATAAAAAAAAAGTACACCTTCAATTTGTACTCTGTTATAAAAAAAAGACACCTTCTAAATAGTATGCTTTAAAATAAATAAACACTCTTCTGCCTCAATGTTATAATTAATATAAACCCTAAATTTATATTCTGTTATAAAATATAGACAACCTCAGTTTTCTCTTTGGAATAAAAATATATACCTTTTAAATATTCTCTGCTTTAAAATAAAAAAACACCCTTCTGTTACTCTCTTATAAAATACAAAACTCCCCTGTTTCTACTCTGTTATAAAATATATACACACTCTAAATATTTTCTGATTTAAAATAAACAAGCTTTCTTCTGCTCCTGTTTTAAAAAATATAGACCCACTCTTTCTACTCAGTTTTAAAAAACATACACCCTCAATTGGTACTATGTTATGAAATATATACACAACCAAAATATACTCTGTCACAAAATAAATAAACACCCTTCTTCTACTCTGTTATAAAAAACAAACACCCTTTATTTCTACCCTGTAACATAAAAAGTCCACCTTCCATTTGTACTCTGTTATAAAAAATAGACATCTTCTAAATAATATGCTTTATAATAAATAAACACTCTTCTGCTACTATGTTGTAATTAATACACACCCAAAATTTATACTCTGTTATAAAATATATACACACTCTATTATCTCTTTGGTATAAAAATATATACCTTTTTTATATTCTCTGTTTAAAATAAAAAAACACCCTTCTGTTACTCTCTTATAAAATACAAAAATCCCCAGTTTCTACTCTGTTATAAAAAATATACACACTCTAAATATACTCTGCTTTTAAATAAACAAGCTTTCTGCTGCTACGGTTTTACAAAATATAAACCCTCTATTTCTACTCAGTTTTAAGATACATACATCCTCTACTGGTACTCTGTTATCAAATATATACAACCCATAAACATACTCTGCCCAAAAATAAACAAACACCCTTCTGCTACTCTGTTATAAAAAAAAAACACCCTTTATTTCTACCCTGTTACCAAAAAACGACACCTTCAATTTATACTCTGGTATAAAAAATAGAAACCTTCTAAATAATGTGCATTAAAATAAACATACACTCTTCTGCTACTATGTTATAATTAATATACACCCTAAATTTATACTCTGTTATCAAATATGAACACCCTCAAATTTCTCTTTGGTATAAAAATATATACCTTTTAAATATTCTCTGCTTTAAAATAAAAAACTCCCTTCTGTTACTCTCTTATAAAATACAAAAATCCCCAGTTTCTACTCAGTTATAAAAAATATACACACTCTAAATATACTCTGCTTTAAAATAAACAAGCTTTCTTCTGCTACGGTTTTACAAAATATAAACCCTCTATTTCTACTCAGTTTTAAAAAACATACACACTCAATTGGTACTCTGTAATGAAATATGTTGACCCCCTAAATATACTCTGCCCCAAAATAAATAAACACCCTTCTGCTACTCTGTTATAAAAAACAAACACCGTTTATTTCTACCCTGTTTTAAAAAAAGTACACATTCAATTAGTACTCGGTTATAAAAAATAGACACCTTCTAAGTAATATGCTTTAAAATAAATAAACACTCTTCTGCGACTCTGTTATAAAAAACAAACTCCCTTTATTTCTATCCTGTTATAAAAAAAGTACACCTTCAATTTGTACTCTGTTATAAAAATTAGACACCTTCTAAATAATATGCTTTAAAATAAATAAACACCCTTCTGCTCCTATGTTATCATTAATATACCCCTTAAATTTATATTCTGTTATAAAATATATACACCCAAAATTTTCTCTTTGGTATAAAAATATATACCTTTTAAATATTCTCTGCTTTACAATAAAAAAATCACCATTCTGTTACTCTCTTATAAAATACAAAAATCCCCTGTTTCTACTCTGTTATAAAAAATATACACACTGTTAATATACTCTGCTTTAAAATAAACAAGCTTTCTTCTGCTACTGTTTTAAAAAATATAAACCTTTAATTACAATCAGTTATAAAAAACATAAACCCCCGATTGGTACTCTGTCATGAAATATATACACCCCCTAAATATACTCTGCCCAAAAATAAATAATAACCCTTCTGCTACTCGGTTATAAAAAACAAACTCCCTTTATTTCTACCCTGTTATAAAAAAAGCTACACCTTCAATTTGTACTCTGTTATAAAAAATAGACACCTTCCAAATAATATGCTTTAAAATAAATAAACACTCTTCTGCTACTATGTTATAATTAATATACACCCTAAATTTATACTCTGTTATATAACATATACACCCACAATTTTCTCTTTGGTATAAAAATATATACCTTTTAAATATTCTCTGCTTTACAATAAAAAAATCACCATTCTGTTACTCTCTTTTAAAATACAAAATCCTCTGTTTCAACTCTGTTACAAAAAATATACACACTCTAAATATACCCTGCTTTAAAATAAACAAGCTTTCTTCTGCTACTGTTTTAAAAATATAAACCATCTCTTTCTACTCAGTTTTAAAAAACATACAACCCCAATTGGTACTGTGTTATGAAATATATACATCCACTAAATATAGTCTGCCCCAAAATAAATAAACACGCTTCTGCTACTCTGTTATAAAAAACAAACACCCTTTATTTCTACCTTGTTACAAAAAAGGACATCTTCAATTTGTACTCTGCTATAAAAAATAGACACCTTCCAAATAATATGCTTTAAAATAAACACTCTTCTGCTACTATGCTATAATTAATATACAAACTAAATTTATACTCATTTATAAAATATATACACCCACAATTTTCTCTTTGGTATAAAAATATGAACCTTTCAAATATTCTCTGCTTTAAAATTAAAAAACACCCTTTTGTTACCCTCTTATAAAATACAAAAATCTCCTGTTTCTACTCTGTTATAAAAAATATACACACTCTAAATATACTCTGCTTTAAAATAAACAAGCTTTCCTCTGCTACTATTTTAAAAAATATAAACCCTCTATTTCTACTCAGTTTTAAAAAACATAAAATCTCAATTGTTACTCTTTTATAAATTATATACACCCCCTATATATACTCTGCCCTAAAATAAATAAACACCCTTCGGCTGCTCTGTTATAAAAAACAAACACCCTTTATTTCTACACTCGTATAAAAAAAGTACACCTTCAATTTGTACTCTGTTATGAAAAATAGACACCTCCTAAGTAATATGCTTTAAAATAAACACTCTTCTACTACTATGTTATAATTAATATACACCCTAAATTTATACTCTGTTATAAAATATATACACCATCAATTTTCTCTTTGGTATAAAAATATATACTTTTTAAATATTCTCTGTTTAAAATAAAAAAACACCCTTCTGTTTCTCTCTCATATAATACAAAAATCCCCTGTTTCTACTTTATTATTATAATTATACACACTCTTAATATACTCTCCTTAAAAATAAACAAGCTTTCTTCTGCTACTGTTTTAAAAAATATAAACCCTCTATTTCTACTCAGTTTTAAAACACATAAACCCTCAATTGGTACTCTGTTATGAAATATATTCAACCTCTAAATATACTCTGCCCCAAAATAAATAAACACCCTTCTGCTACTCTGTTATAAAAAACAAAAACCCTTTATTTCTACATTGTTATAAAAAAAGTACACCTTCAATTTGTACTCTGTTATAAAAAATAGACAACGTCTAAATATTATGCTTTAAAATTAATAAACACTATTCTGCTACTATGTTATAATTAATATACACCCTAAATTTATACTCTATTATAAAATATATACACCCTCAATTTCTCTTTGATATAAAAATATATACCTTTTAAATATTTTCTGCTTTAATATAAAAAAAACACCCTTCTGTTACTGTAATAAAATACAAAAATCCCCTGTTTCTACTCTGTTATAAAAAATATACACACTCTTAATATACTCTGCTTTAAAATAAACAAGCTTTCTTCTGCTGCTGTTTTAAAAAATATAAACCCTCCCTTGCTACTCCGTTTTAAAAAACATACACCCTCAATTGGTACTCTGTTATAAAATATATACACCCCCTAAATACACTCTGCCCAAACATAAATAAACACCCTTCTGCTACTCTGTTATATAAAACAAACACCCTTTATTTCTACACTGTTATAGAAAAAGTACACCTTCAATTTGTACTCTGTTATAAAAAATAGACACCTTATAAATAATATGCTTTAAAATAAATAAGCACTCTTCTGCTACTAAGTTATAATTAATATACACCCTAAATTTATACTCTGTTATAAAATATATACACCCTCAATTTTCTCCTTGGTATAAAAATATATACCTTTTAAATATTATCTGCTTTAAAATAAAAAAACACCCTTCTGTTACTCTCTTATAAAATACAAAATCCCCAGTTTCTACTCTGTTATAAAAAATATACACATTCTAAATATACTCTGCTTTAAAATAAACAAGCTTTCTTCTGCTGCTGTTTTAAAAAATATAAACCCTCCCTTTCTACTCCGTTTTAAAAAACATACACCCTCAATTGGTACTCTGTTATAAAATATATACACCCCCTAAATACACACTGCCCAAACATAAATAAACACCCTTCTGCTACTCTGTTATATAAAACAAACACCCTTTATTTCTACACTGTTATAGAAAAACTACACCTTCAATTTGGACTCTGTTATAAAAAATAGACACTTTGTAAATAATAAGCTTTAAAATAAATAAGCACACTTCTGCTACTATGTTATAATTAATATACACCCTAAATTTATACTCTGTTATAAAATATATACACCCTCAATTTTCTCCTTGGTATAAAAATATATACCTTTTAAATATTCTCTGCTTTAAATTAAAAAAACACCCTTCTGTTACTCTCTTATTAAATACAAAAATCCCCTGTGTCTACTCTGTTATAAAAAATATACACACTCTAAATATACTCTGCTTTAAAATTAACAAGCTTTCTTCTGCTACTGTTATACAAAATATAAACCCTCTATTTCTACTCAGTTTTAAAAAACATACACCCTCAATTGGTACTCTGTCATGAAATATATACACCCACTAAATATACTCTGCCCATAAATAAACAAACACCATTCTGCTACTCTGTTATAAAAACAAACTCCCTTTATTTCTAAACTGTTACAAAAAAAGTACATCTTCATTTTGTACTCTGTTATAAAATATAGACACCTTCTAAATAATATGCTTTAAAATAAATAAACACTCTTCTGCTACTATGTTATAATTAATATACACCCTAAATTTATACTCTATTATAAAATGTATACACCCTCAATTTTCTCTTTCGTATAAAAATATATACCTTTTAAATATTCTCTGCTTTACAATAAAAAACACCCTTGTGTTACTCTCTTACAAATTACAAAAATCCTCTTTTTCTACCCTGTTATAAAAAATATACACACTCGAAATATACTCTGCTTTAAAATAAACAAGCTTTCTTCTGCTACTCTTTTCAAAAATATAAACCCTCTATTTCTACTCAGTTTTAAAAAACATACACCTTCAATTGTTACTCTGTTATAAAATATATACACCCCTAAATATTCTCTGCCCAAAAATAAATAAAAACCCTTTTGCTACTCTGTTATAAAAAACAAACATCTTTATTTCTACCCTGTTATAAAAAAGTACACCTTCAATTTGTACTGTTATAAAAAATAGACACCTTCCAAATAATATGCTTTAAAATAAATAAACACTCTTCTGCTACTATGTTAAAATTAATATACACCCTAAATTTATACTCTGTTATAAAATATATACACCCTCAATTTTCTCTTTGGTATAA
This sequence comes from Alouatta palliata, assembly GCA_004027835.1. Lineage (NCBI taxonomy): Eukaryota > Metazoa > Chordata > Mammalia > Primates > Atelidae > Alouatta > Alouatta palliata. Next base: position 1,323 of record PVKV010043488.1, on the reverse strand, counting down.
AAATATACACCTTTTAAATATTCTCTGCTTTAAAATAAAAAAAACCCTTCTGTTACTCTCTTATAAAATAAAAAATATCCCCTGTGTCTACTCTGTTATAAAAAATATACACACTCTAAATATACTCTGCTTTAAAATAAACAGGCTTTCTTCTGCTACTCTTTTACAAAATATAAGCTCTCCATTTCTACTCAGTTTTAAAAAACATGCACCCTCAATTGGTACTCTGTAATGAAATATATACACCCCCTAAATATACTCTGCCCCAAAATAAACAAACACCCTTCTGCTACTCTGTTATAAAAAACAAACACCCTTTATTTCTACCCTGTTACAAAAAAAGTACACCTTCAATATGTACTCTGGTATAAAAAATAGACACCTTCTAAATAATATGCTTTAAAATAAACACCCTTCTGGTACTATGTTATAATTAATATACACCCTAAATTTATACTCTGTTATAAAATATATACACCCTCAATTTTCTCTTTGGTATAAAAATATGTATCTTTTAAATATTCTCTGCTTTAAAATAAAAAAACACCCTTCTGTTATTCTCCTATAAAATACAAAAATCCCATGTTTCTACTCTGTTATAAAAAATATACATACTCTAAATTTACTCAGCTTTAAAATAAACAAGCTTTCTTCAGCTACTGTTTTAAAAAATATAAACCCTCTAATTCTACTCAGTTTTAAAAAACATACACCCTTAGTTGGTACTCTGTTATGAAATATATACACCCCCTAAATATACTCTGCTCCAAAATAAATAAACACCATTCTGCCACTCTGTTATAAAAAACAAACACCCTTTATTTCTACCCTGTTATAAAAAAAGTACACCTTCAATTTGTACTCTGTTATAAAAAATAGACACCTTCTAACTAATATGCTTTAAAATAAATAAACACTCTTCTTCTACTATGTTATAATGAATATACACCCTAAATATATACCCTGTTATAAAATATACACACACTCAATTTTCACTTTGGTTTAAAAATATATACCTTTTATTTATTCTCTGCTTTAAAATAAAAAGACACCTTTCTGTTACTCTCTTATAAAATACAAAATTCCCCTGTTTCTACTCTGTTATAAAAAATATACACACTCTAAATATACTTTGGTTTAAGATAAACAAGCTTTCTTCTGTTACTGTTTTAAAAAATATAAACCCTCTATTTCTACCTAGTTTTAAAAAACATACACCCTCAATTGGTACTCTTTTATAAAATATATACACCCCCTAAATATACTCTGCCCCAAAATAAATAAACACCCTTCTGCTATTCTTTTATAAAAAACGAACACCCT
>PVKV010043487.1:0-10043 GCA_004027835.1 Alouatta palliata | reverse complement strand
CTCTCCAGCATCTGTTGTCTCCAGATTTTTTAATGATCGCCATTCTAACTGGCGTGAGGTGGTATCTCAATGTAGTTTTGATTTGCATTTCTCTAATGACCAGTGATGATGAGCATTTTTTCATATGTTTGTTGGCCTCATGTATGTCTTCTTTTGTAAAGTGTCTGTTCATATCCTTTGCCCACTTTTGAATGGGCTTATTTGTTTTTTTCTCGTAAATCTGTTTTAGTTCTTTGTAGATTCTGGATATTAGCCCTTTGTCAGATGGGTAGATTGCCAAAATTTTTTCCCATTCTGTTGGTTGCCAATTCACTCTAATGACTGTTTCTTTTGCCTTGCAGAAGCTGTGGAGTTTGATTAGGTCCCATTTGTCTATTTTGGCTTTTGTTTCCAATGCTTTTGGTGTTTTGGTCATGAAGCCCTTGCCTACGCCTATATCCTGAATGGTTTTGCCTAGGTTTTCTTCTAGAGTTTTTATGGTGTTAGGTCTTATGTTTAAGTCTTTAATCCATCTGGAGTTAATTTTAGTGTAAGGTGTCAGGAAGGGGGTCCAGTTTCTGCTTTCTGCACATGGCTAGCCAGTTTTCCCAACACCATTTATTAAACAGGGACTCCTTTCCCGATTGCTTGTTTTTGTCAAATTTGTCAATATTGTCTTTACAATATTAAGGCTTACATACTGTTTTGTAATTATATATTTATAAAACCTTATTAGAAAACTATCAGTACTATCTAATAAACCTAAAGACGTGTTTTCCCTAAAACCTAGAAACTCTGCTTCTAGGTATATAAAAAATTACGTGTACAAAAAGACATGCACTGAATGTTCATTGTAAGAATGACTATAATCATATACATTGAAAACTGGAAATAATCTTAATTGTTCATCAAAAAAGGAAAGACAAATTATTAAATATTCATACAATGGAACAATATGCAGTAGTTAAAAATAAATGAAACACAGGTAACTTTATGTATATAAATACCAAAATTGTAATGTTGAACAAAAGAAACATATTACCTAAAGATGTACAAGATATTATCTTTTAGATGAGATGTTGAAACATAAATCAAAATGTAGTGATTATTAATGCTGTATTTATAGAAAAGTTATGAAAAATATGAATAGAAATTGTAAACCACAAGTTCAATGACTTTGATATGTCTACAGTTGTTTATTTCTTAAAAATATAGAAGGCATGACACCTTTGAAGTGTCTTTCAGTAATCTTTATCATTGGAAGTTATATAATTAGAAGTGATTCATAAAAGAAGTCATCGCAAAGAATTACTGGCATTTCAACAATTTTCATTGACCCTTCTTTCTCTTAGATAATTAGATCTTTAGAGAGTCCCCACTAGCAAGAAGACTTTTACCAGATGTGGTTTTTCAACCTTGGACTTCTCAGCCTCCATAACTTCAAGAAATAAATTTCTTTTCTTTATAAATTATTCAGTTTTAGGTATTCTGGTATAAGCAATAGAAAATGGACTAAGACAATACTAAAACTTCTAAACTATTAGATCAAGAGTCTCACAAATGGGTACTGTGGGAGACCAAAATATGCCACCCCAAAATACAAAGAATTGTTGAGCAGCAGATCCAGCAAAGCTGTCTGACCTCCTTCTATTTGCCACAAAGCAGGACACAGATTTATAAAGACAAAAGGTGTTCCATCCCTGCTTCTACCATGGAGTACAAAGGTTAACCACTGAAGACAGCTTTGAAACCTCATCAACCTGAAGCTGGTACCACAGGAATCTACATTAGTAAGCTTTACTAATTAGACTTTATCAGTCACTTATTTGCTTTCCCACAACTTGAAACCCCCAGAGACTCAAAGTCCTTTTTCTTTATCACTTTTCTAAAAATTTACTGATCTTTGTTGAAGTTGGTGTATAAGCTGGAATTCAAAGTCACCTCTTTGAGAACTACTCACTCCCTGGGTGTCTCCCATGTATGTATGAAATGTACATTTATAAATTTCTGTTTTTCTATCTGCCTTTTATAAAAGGGGTCCATTCCAACTAAAAACCAATGGAGATTATTCTTCCCCTACAAGTGAAAACTTCTTCTGAATCTGTCAAAAGGTTTAATAGTGAGAATAACTTTCCTCGTGTTTATATCTTCAGTTTCCAAGTCTACATTTATGAGAAAATTAGCACTGTTTATATTCATCACCAGATCTACACATATACTGTATTTTGTGCCCCAATTGTGCATCTGAGGCTTTGAGATATCATTTTTAAATATTATAAAGCTAGATGCTTTTAGATATAGTTATTTAGTGAAGTCAGAAATGTATGTGTTATGTTATTACATGCATCAGTATTTAGTAAGTTCATATAAGCTAATGCTTACAGAGATATAAGAATCAGGAAAAACAAATCTAAGTCTAGAAAATCTCCAGTGAGGAAGATATTTGATCATTTTAAGATAAAAATATAGAATAATTAGCCTGAAAACAGGCAATTGACAGCTGACTCCAAGACACAGTACCATCAAGAACCACCACAAAAATCGACTCTTCCACAATACCTGCCTTGTCTCTCAATTAGGTAAGTGCTCTAAAATGTGTTCACATAGCAACTAGTAGCGTCTATACCATAATATTCATTACTCTTTATTGCAATTATTTTAAGTGTCTATTGTTACTATTTGACTAAGTGCTACAAAGACAAGAACTTTACTTACCATGTTTGCCACTGAACTTTAAATTCCTAGGACAATGCCTGGCAGGGAGTAGCTGCTTAGTAAATACTATTGAATGAGTGTCTGCTCAAGAATTGACAGATATCAATAAAATATTCTAGTTCATGTGAAAATAAAATGCATTATAAATATATTTTCAATGATCAAAGAAAGAATTTCTATTTAGTAATAAGAGATAACCTTATAGAGTGTTTGCTACTTTCCAGGCACTGTTTTAAGCACTTTCTAAAGGATTGTCTCATTTAACACTCAGATACCCAAAGATCTCACATTTAGCATTAGAATGGTTAAGTATCTGAGATTTTGGTCCACAGACATATTTTGGGGGTTTACCAAATACAATGTTAAAATTTTGAGTGCAGTAAGATGAACAATATGACAGAAATTCATAATATACCCTACTATTACCACCTATTGGCACTTCACTTGCCAACTTCAAGGTTTTTTGTCACCTGGAAAAAGCTATTTAAAATTAGTCACCAAGGCCATAATAAGTAAATGTAATTGTTACTTCTTTCTTCTCACATGGTAATGATTTTCCAGCTTTCTGCAAGTGAATGACTATAGGTAGTGTTCCCCAAAGCACCAGATGCAGAAAATTTATTTGCTGCAGACAGAGTGGAATAATTAAGGTTTTTTTTTTTTTTTTTTTTTTAAAAAGCATAGTTTAACTTGCTAAATACAAGGGTAGGGAGGGTTCCAAAGGCAACTTGTATTGGTTGTGATAAAATTTCCATTTGTGAACATCTTGGGTTGATTAGTAGGGCAAAACAGCTGAAGGTTTTGCTTGGAAGTTGGTGAACTTTAGAAAAAAATATTCCTAAAGGAAGGTGAAATACCCACCAAACTAGCTTAAGAACAATAGTTTGTCATAAAAGCAATGGGATGGCTCTGAGTTTAGTAACTTTTCTCCAGGAAGCTTCTAGTGGCTGAGTGGAGAAAGTAAAATTATAGTAGATGTTACTCATGGTCAAAGGCAAAACTGTAGAGGATTTTATTAATACCTGGTACAGCTCATGCCACAAAGTCAAGCCCTGATCCATTCAAATCCTTATTCAAAAGACAGAGTTTAATAGCTCCAACAAATATGTAATTTTCAAAGTTCCTCCCAATTTTTCCATCTTCCAGCAAAGCCTAATTAATTTGCTCATTCATACCATACCCAACCATAGATGAAGGTGATACAGAAAGCAGCAAAGAGGTTCTTATCTGAAAAAACAACTTTGCTTTTGCCTAGAATTTCTGCTCAGGCTTTCTTCTTTGAGCTCAAGACACCTTAAATTATTCAGCATGCAGCAAAGACTCTACGTGTTACTAGAAATCTTGGAACTTAAGTTTCTTCCTAGGTCCAGCATTATCACATTATTAGCTGTCAACAAATATTCAGGATGATATAGACCACAAATTATCTTGGATAAAAGCGAAATGTCAGAAGCTTCTCATAGGGTGGCTCCCTAACCAGATAAAATTCACTCTTGAGAGTCACATATTTCCTAACTCTGGCACAACAGAGACTCTGGACATTAGAATATTCCCCCAGATACCTTTGAAGGCATTCTAACATCTACATCTGCCTGAAAAGTCCTAGCCAGATTTCAAGTCAAAATCCAAATGCATCCTTCGCAATAAGACCTTCACAGGTGTATTTCATCACAATTTGTCTCTTCTTCTCTACCCTCTCAAGACATTGTTTTTACTCCTATAAAACTGTCACCTTTGCCATATGCATTTTATGTTTGTTTCTATAACCACACTATAGTTTCTGGGAGAAAAGATGAGTTTTGTATTCAGCAGCTTATTAAATGCAATTGACTTCATAGATGCCTGAAACTCTTTGAGAACAAGTAAAGTATTTTCTACTCTTTCAGTGTTTTCCAGGCAAAAGTTGCTCACCTGTGACAATATTTACACATGAGGTATCCTGGGCCCAAACCTATGTAAAAGTTGAATGTGACAGCTCACCAATGAAGAAGAAAAAAGATGTTAGTAGTTTAGTTTTTCTCATTGCCTGTATCTTGATGCAGGTCTCACCATTACCCCATCACTTTGATTTAGTTACAAAGGTGGTTGGTAAAGTGCACTGAGATAAGCCATTTATGTGGGGAAAAGTATTCAGTCCGGAAAGTATAATTCACAAATTAGGAAACAAGGGAAATTACTTCACGTAACATATCATCACACTCAGGAAGTACAAGGGAAATTACTTCACATGATATATCATCACGCTCAGGAAGTAGATGTCATAGGAAGGACGTTATTAAAGAATGTAGGTGACTCAACTAATACCTAAATTTATTTTCAGAGCCAATCAAGAAAAGTAATTAAACATATATGAGAATTCCCCTAAAATGGATTCCAATATTCCAATAACTTAGAAAAAGATACACTAACCAAAAACCTTGAATATTTTTCCTAAATAGATATTCAATTTTCCTCTTGTTTATAAATATTCAAAGATTAATCACAATGGATATTTTTCTAAAAGAATGTTTTATAAGGTAGTAATCTATTTCTTGTTTCTACAGATAAAACTATTTAAGCAAAAGAAAGAAAATCAATTCCAAGTGCTATAAAATTATAAAATTTTATGTAAAAATAATGCATAATTAACAAAAAGAGCTAATCTTGAAAATAACAATATTTCTACCCTAACAAGGAACCCAAACATCTAATGATTTTAACTTAACTGTTCAGTCAGAACTCAATTTGAAATGGTAGTGGACAGGAGGCAACCATGATAATGAACACAGCAATAAGTTTATTATTGTGATTGAAATCTTATTTTTAACTCTGGGAACACTATGTACGTATTGCTTCAAGTGAAGTATCTTTACCATATATTTATTGGTAGTAATCAAGAAACTGTATAGACTTAAGAGTTCAAAATTCCAAAACATAAGGCAGCATATTTTACTCAAGTTCTCCCCCAACCCCCACTCTCAAAATACTTTACTTCCAGAAATGCACCTACTAACGCCTGCTACTATAATTTTGGTTCATCATCACTACTAAAATGTTAGTAAAAGTTGAAAGTAAGTATCATCCCTTCCAAAGTCACTAGAGTATCAACTCTCCCCTAAATAAATCATGCAACCATTATACAGGTTTTAAAGACCAGATGTCTTATACATTCTCAATCATCTGATAGCTTTAAAAAAAAAAAAACAAAACCCTTTTTTTTTCCCTTTCCATTCTTTCTGAAGCTCATGAGAGCCCAGTCATACTAAGCAGCAGGAAAGAATAGAACTTGTCTGACATTCAGAAAGACTTTAATAAACCATAGTTTGAATTTCAACTAATGAGTCCAACCTATATCAGCAGTGGAACCGTCCTACGATCGTTCTGCTGCTAAACTGTAGACTAAACACATGGTGCTATGCAAAGCTGTGTCTCTTTAAACCCCAAAGATTTCCATTAGCCTTTTATTCTGTATACTACTTCCTGTCTCCTTCATTCTTTTTTTTTTTTTAATTGTGGTAAGAATATTTAAAATGAGATCTACCTGTTTAACAGATGTTTAAACAGGCAATAAGCATTGCTACCTGTAGGTAGAACGTTGCACAGTAAATCTCTGGGATTTATTTATCTTGTATAACTGAAACTGTATGCCCATTGATTAGCAACTCCCTCTTTTCCTCTCCCAACAACCCATGGCAACCACAATTCTATTCTTTGCTTCCATAAATCTGACTATTTTAGATACCTCATGTAAGTGAAAGTATTTGTCTTTCTCTGTCTTACTTTATTTAGCATAATGTCCTTCAGGTGTATCCATGTTATCACATACTGCAGGCTTTCTTCTTTTATAAGGGTAAATCATATTCCACTGTGTCATATAACACACTATTAATCAATTTATTTGTTAGTGGACATTTAAGTTGTTTTTACATCTCATCATGAATAATGCTGCAATGAACATAGGAGTGCTAGTATCTGTACAAGATCCTAATTTCAATTCTTTTGAATAGATACTCAGAAATGGAATTTCTGGATCATACTATATTTATATTGTTTTAATTTTGAGGAACCTCCATACGTTTTTCCACAGCAGTTATACCATTTTGCATTCTCACCAACAGTGTGCAAGGGTTCCAATTTTTTCACATCCTCATCAACATTTGACTTTAATTTTATATATAATAGCCATCCTGTAAGATGTGAGGTGATATTGTGGTTTTGATTTGCATTCCTCTGATGATTAATGATGTTGAATATTTTTTCACATACATGTCAGCCACTTGCATGTTCTTTTTGGAGAAATGTTCATTCAAGTCCTTAGTCCATTTTAAATTAAATTATTCATGTCTTTTACCATTGAGTTGTGGGAGTTCTTTATATATTTTGGAAGTTAATCTCTTATTAAATATATAGTTTAGAAATATCTTCTTCCATTCTGTAGATTGCTTTTTCACTCTGTTGATTGCTTTCTTTACTGTACAGAAGTTTTTTGTTTGACATTCCACATGTTTGTTTTTGTCATCTCCATTCTGATAATATAAATATACATTCACTCTGGATTCCAAATTATTGATCAGGTCAAGAGTATGGGTTAATCAGTTCATCACCTCTTTATTCCATTCTTTGTGTACTTATTGAGTACCTGCAATGTGCCAGACACTGTTCTAGACACTTGGGATAACAGTGGTATAAAAGATGGGCCCTGCTCACACAGAGCTTATTTTCATGCGGGAAAGGGACAATAAAAATGTAAAAAAGCAAATATATATGGTAAAATGTCAGACATTATGTGTATTGTAAAAAAAACAAAGCAGGATAAAGTAGTAGAGAAAGACTACACTGCTTTACTTTATTGTTTGTATTCTATCCCCTTTAATCCACTTAATTTTTTTTTTGTAAGATAAGTAGCAAAGGCCAGGCATGGTGGCTCATGCCTATAATCCCAGCACTTTGGGAGGCCAAGGCTGGCAGATCACCTGAGGTCGGAAGTTTGAGACCAGCCTGACCAAGATGGAGAAACCCTATCTCTACTAAAAATACAAAATTAGGTGGGCATGGTGGTGCATGCCTGTAATCCCAGCTACTTAGGAGACTGAGGCAGGAGAATTGCTTGAACCTGGGAGGTAGAGGTAGCAGTGAGCCATGATTGCGCCATTGCACTCCAGCCTGGGCAACAAGAGTGAAACTCCATCTCAAAAAAAAAAAAAAAAAAAGATAAGTAGCAAGGCCAAAAGTAATGAAACAAATTAACCAAAAGCATGGGATCCAAAGAGCTAATTAACACTAATCAAATTATCCTTCTACTGATGTGCATGCAAATTTGATGGCAGAGCAAGGGGACAGAAACCCTCAAGCTAATCACCTTTTTAAATTTCTGAAGACAGATAATTCTTTATTCTTTTTTGTCCTCTTGAAGAAAAGTTAGATTTCTGAACTAAAAACTCTAAGATGAAAGTAAGACATTTGACCTCTGCCACCATATTCTTTCATTCTTCCCATCTATGATTCTGAAATCCCTAGGTATAAATACTAAGGATTTACCAACTCTTTAGTATTTATCAACTTACTGTATCTTCCCTAAAAAAAATCAAAGGAACTTATGAAAAGCTTACATAAGGATTTTTGTTTGTTTTTTAATGAGAAGGCTTATGACTGACATCATTTAATACCTTAAAAATGCTATCCCAGTTCATTTTTATATTGGGAAATGTAAAGTATCCTGATATCAAACATAATATTTAATCACAAAATGTTCATAGTAAGCATGGTCAAGAAAGAAAATATCACTTTAGCAATTTTCACAGTTCTGTATAACCTGTATTCAATCATCATGGCCCATGAAAGGAGCTAGGATGTTACCATCTTACAGCTAATGAAACTTTGATAAAGTAATGCATTTATATAGTCATTGTGTTTCTGTAAAAGCTACGCATTTTATATAAATTAAATCAAAATACTTTGAGGAAATTCACTAATTAAAGTATCTTGTTGTCAGAAAAGTTAAAAGTGAATAAAATCTACCACCAATGATGAACTTTATTATTTTGTTTTTCTTTTAAATGATATCCCTAAAAAAGGTCACTTTGAGTCTATCTACTATTAAGTGTGAATCTGTTTCTTTATAATAGGCAAGAAAGGTAGAGGCAGTCAGCCCTATGATTCAGGTATCTGACTGACATATCTGGAGCTGCCATTTCTTTGCCTATTTACTAGGTGCCTACACATGGAATCCCTAAATGGAGATGCAGCCCATCAATGGCAGCTACTGCTGCTATTTACCTAAAAATCTCTAGTTCTATTCTATGTGTTTGGAAGGACTGGACTTTCTGACCCATTTGTAGGTTGGGAAAGCCATGTGAGCAAAAAGGAAGTGGACTTCAATGAAATTTCACAATTTCAATTTAATATGATGTATCCACCGCTTAGGTGAATTTAATTCTTTCTAAATCACAGTACTGAAAGATATTTAATATGAACAGTGATATTTATAAGCCAATGTTTAAAGCATTAGGGTCTAGAAATAAAAATATTTGTCTGTAAGATTATGTATACAAATATGTAAATAATTAGATATTTCAAAGTGCTTTAAAACTAGTTTCAATATAATATATATGTAATTAAAAATATGAGTAACAATATCACATTTTATTTTTACTTAATACTGCGTAACAGCTAAACATGAATTCAAAAATTCTAAAATTGGTAGAAATGAGATAGAAAACAGTAAATAAAATACATAAATATATCAAGAAAATGACTATTTTTAATATCCTGATTATTCAAATGAGGCATCTGTTAATTTTAAGAGATAGCCATGCACTCTGAGCACCTGGGTCCTTGCTGTCCTTTTAGTTTAAAATTATTCAACATCACGTTCTGAAAACACCATATAACCGTGATTCACTGGGCAGGTGATTTTGTTACTACTTTGGTAGATAACTGAATCTGTCTTTAAAAACTGTCTTACAATAAGTTTCATTTTAATTAATTTTGGTGAATGTTGAAGTATTCCACTGTAATGAGCTTAGTGTGTGCTATAGCTGGCCTAGAGTTAGAACCTGAGCAACGCCATTTTATAAAAGACAAAGCTATGTTTTAAAATAAGTGGCAACAGCTGCCCCACTCTCCTCACAATAACTGCTGGCCTTTGGCTTCTGTACATAAAACTGCTAGATTGCTCTGCAAACTAGGTAAAGCTATCTACCTTTCTTATCAGTAACAGCCAGAATTGTCAGCCTTTGTAACTAGAATAGCAGCCCAAGCTAATTCCATCCTGGCCCCTGTGCTTTGTAATAAGTAACTAAGATCTGTTATTTCCTCTGCTGCCCAGAAGATGTGCAAACGAACGCTTATCTTGACTTCTGTAAGCCACT